>JABUQX010025508.1:50000-70000 GCA_015478945.1 Trachelipus rathkii
AGTATTACTAAAGAGGTGAGTAACGGAGATGTCAAATTACTCCACACTTTACACTTGAGAGTGAGTTCGATGAATAATACGCTTATATTAAGGAGAGTGTTGAATGTGAGCCGATTTATTAGTATGTAAAATTTGTAGAACCTATCACTTCTTATATGTCTTCTCTTCTGTATTCAAACCGTATTGCGAAGACGCGAGACTGGCGTAACCTTTCTCATCTTTATGCTTATTGGTCGTGATGGAAAAAGAAAGTTACCGTCTAAAACTGAGCTAATTAAAAAAAATTAAAATTTTAATAAAAATAACCTTTTCAGTGAAAGATCCTTCTGAATAGCCTATTTATAGTATATATATATTATATATATATATATATATATCATATATATTATATATATATATATATATATATATATATATATATATATATATAATAATATATATATATATATATATATATATATATATATTTAATATCAGATTTTCATTTTATTATTATTATTATTATATTATTATTATTATTATTATTTATTATTATTATTATTATTATTATTATTATTATTATTATTATTATTATTATTTTATTATTATTTGCAGTAAACTTTAATGTTCTTACTCAAACAATTAATATAAAAAATCAAAATGAATATACCAAATCTAGCAAATTCTTTTGGAACAATATTCGTTCCCTCTTAAGGCTATAGAAAACTAATAAAAACTTTTGTTTTCGATTTCTTGCAAATTCTTGATTAAAAGAATTGAGCTGTTTTCCATGGACAGATAATAGTTCGAAAGTTGTTACTGAAGTTAATCTTTTAGCTTTATGAAGGAGTGATTTATATATAATAATCTCAACTAATTACAAACAAACTACGGGTGACAATATCTCTGTGAGGAAACACTAGAGCGCGCTACTTATAATTTCATATTGAAGAACACGAATCACTCACTCACAGATTATTCTTAACCCGAAGTATCTGAGAGTGTAATCTTTTAGCTTTATGAAATTTTATTATAATAATTCTACAACTAATTACAAAACTAAACTATTAATTATTTACTATATGACCGTAGAAATAGCCCCTCAATAATTTTTATTTAAAAAAAATTATATAGGAACCTTAAGGAAAAATACAATGTATTTTTCAAACAGGTTCGCCCTAAAAGAAATGGTGCCGCAATGTTTTAGGTGCGGAGACCGGTAAAAAAATATTTAGGTTGGAGCATGAGTCTACTTAAAATGTTGGGAACTGACCCCGAGTGGGAATATTTGTTTTAAAAATTATGTATTTTTTATTTAATATTCTATTAATTCTTTTTCATTATACTTCATAAACAATGAAAGACTTTATAACTAAATGAAGCAACAAGAGTTATACAATGAATACAATGCCTCTCTCTCTCTCTCTCTCTCTCTCTCTCTCTCTCTCTCTCTCTCTCTCTCTCTCTCTCTCTCTCTCTCTCTCTCTCTCTCTCTCTCTCTCTCTCTCTCTCTCTCTCTCTCTCTCTCTCTCTCTCTCTCTCTCTCTCTCATTTCACACTTAACATAACATGCTCTATAGGCCTGAAGGGTTTCAGAGCGATTAGAAATAAAAAACAACTCACGTAAAATTAAACTATTAATTATTTATATTTTTTTCTATATGTATTTATTTCAATTTTTCGAGCCTTTTTTGACCAATACATACAATATCCAATAACATTCGCGATACCTACATATCATACATACATATATCACACATATTAACATACATACTATACATATACATATCATTATACATAATACATACAATATATAATACAATATACATACATTACATTACATACTACATACATACATAATTAATTTTCAGCGTTTGCATTTGTTCATATTTTTGATGTATTTGATGCCAGATTTTAGATAGCTTAAATTTGTACGTCCAACTGACGCATATTGTGTGACAACATGGATTGAACTTACTGATAGCACAAATACATACACACACTTTGATATATCATAATATATATATATATATATCATATATATGATATATTATATATATATATTAATATTATAATAATATATATAATTATATTATATAATAATAATTAATAATATATATATATATTACTTATATAATTATAATATATATATATTATATATATAATATACAGGATACCTATTGACAGAGGCACGTCGAGTATGTAAACGGCCTGTGACTGCATTACCAAGAAGGATAACGGAAAACTTTTATCCGATGGGGTTTCCTGTTGCAACAAAAACGTTTTGGAGCAAACCAAGAAGGTTCGGTAAACGTGACTTTCACTTTTTTTTTTTTTTTTTTTTTTTTTTTGGCAGAACAGTAACTTTTTTAACTTTTAATTCATTTTTGGCCAATATTCTTATTAAATTTGCTTTGCAAAGGAGGGAGAAATGTACTAGATAACCTTTAGCAATGTTTCTGTTATTAAATAAGTACCCGCCGTATATACTATATATATATATATATATATATATATATATATATATATATAATATATTATTATATTACATATTATATATTATTTACATCAAAAGATTCGGAGAAGAGCATTAGGGTATTATAAGTAATATAATCAATACTCACAAATGTAACCTGCAATATATCATTTTATATATATATACGAGTTAAATAGTATATATTGGGAGAAAATAACTTATTTAGTCAAAAATAAATATATCAAAAGCTAAATAAAAAAGATTGTATATATATATATAATCTTCTTAATAAGAGTTCATATAATATTAATTTATAAACTAATATTCAAAATTCTATAATAACATTAAATACTTATTATAATATGACGAATTAATTCACTATTACTCTGGTAGGTAAAGAGAGAGAAATTAATAACATATTATAATAGTGATTAGGGATAAGAGATTCCAGTAATAAAGATTTAATGGGTATTATATACACTTTTTAGAAGAAATATGAACACAATTAATAAATAGAGTTGAAAATAATGAAAGTTTGTTTTTCGATACAGACAATATTGAAGGGTATTCCCAATTTTAGAAGGTAGCAATATCTACAATATAGTATAGATATATGGTTGAAATAATATGATGTAGGGTATGGCAACCGCAAAATCTGAAGATGGGATGGAGGATCCCGTTGTGACTATGTATTAGTTAAGACTGAGGTGAGTGATAATTAGGTGAGTTAGCTAGTACACCAATAATTAGCGCGATAGACACGTGCAAGTAATTTCAAATGCTCGCTAAAGCTACTTTATTGTCGGTGGTAAAGGGAAATCCAAACTATTACAACCAAATGTTCGGCTATTATTTATATTTTTATAAAAATGGTTTCATCTCGCCCGATAAATACCACATGTCAATGAATCCTTTCAGACTCCTCGAATTTGGTCTAACTCCTATCTATCGTCTTGAGCAGAAGGAGAATCGTGTAAACAAGTATCCTTTTATAGTTTTAGAGATAGTTAAATATTTAACGTTAAATTCCTAAAATTATATTTATATTTCGGTTAGTATAACTGGAAAAAATGTGGTTTATTTTCTCAATGGAAATTTAATATTTAAAATATATATTATATATTCTATGTAAGCATTAACTAATATATATATATTAATTAATCTATATGTCATCTTAATACAATGTTTAATATATAAGCTGTTAAATACTTTATCATATTATTATTGAACTGAGTATATTATATTATAAGATATATTTAGAATATTTTGAAAATAAAGATATATTTAGAATATTTGGCAATTCTTCAGATCGTTAACGAATATACGATTCTAGTGTCCTATCGTAGCACTTTATAGCCGAATTATTTTATATCAGGAAGTTGGCAAACGACACTGATGGTTTTTTTTTCATGATGTTGATTTGTTTTGATGTTTGATGTTTTTCTTTTAATTTTATAATATCTACCCTAATATTTTTTTTAATAATCTAATATACTAATTTAGATATTTTTTTGAAGCTTATTTAGCTAGCTAGCTAATATTATTTTAGTTTAAATTGTGTGTACTTACAAGTAATTTTTTCTTGTTTTTTTTTCTTTTTTTGTAAAGACCGAACGAAAAATTGGTTCAAATTATAATTGTGTGCCTAGACCCTTCCCTGGTGCATTTAGTAAAAGTGCTTCCCCATACTCCTCCTCCTTCAGAAAGAACTCCTGTCTGAAAAAAGAAGTCAGATTTCCCAGTTACATACTCATCCCCATATTTATATATCGACGAAGCTACACGATAATACTGTGATATATATACTCATAAGAGGATAATTCAAGTACGCCACAATCTTTCAGAAAGAATTCTGTTGAGAAAAGAAGTAGTTCAGTTACATCTCATCCCATATTTAATATCGACGAAGCTACGCTGGATCTAACTATTTCTGGAACTGGTATTCACATTAGATAAAGAGAAAGCTAAAAACTTCTTAATAATGACATTGGATAAAGAGAATAATGTAAATACCATTAATTTGCATAAGAGTTCAAGCAAAGATTTTTATTATATCTTCAAATCGTCGCTCACAAGAAGTCTGAATATTACAAATGGAAACAGTTATTCAATACGCCACAATCCCAGAAAGAAGGTTCTGCTTGCAGAAACAGATTTATCTGGTAAATCTCGAAGTCCATCCAACTCAAGCATCTGCAGTAGCAGTAGCTTAGCGGGAAGAGGGGTGAGAAAACTATCTTACGGAAGTAATTGTAGCGGTAAGTATAGCAGATATGAGTTAGTAGTCATGATGGAGACAATGAGCCTACTAACAGTTACCAGAAAGACGTAAGATTTTTTTTTCATTATTATTTTTATACTAACCAATTGCTAATATTTATTAACCCATTTAAAAGTCATATGTCAACTTCCATTTTTATATTTTTAATTTTAGTTATTGTAAAACTAATTATTATTATTATTATTATTATTATTATTATTATTATTATTATTATATTTTATTATTATTTTATATAGCTATATATTATTATTTATTAAGCAACTGAAAATGTTAAGCTAAAGAGTAAGTATGAATAGACTATTAGACGATTCCTTATTAATAAGCTACATATGCGCGTACAATATTGATAATACAGACAAGTTGATGTCAGTAGGAAATGTATTTTCAAACTTAATTATAAAATATGTTTCTAGACATAACAAGCCCATTGGAGCTCTGGAGTCTAATGACTGTTAAGCACAAAATTATTCAACTTTAGTTTAATTCGTTTTGCATTTAAGAATTATTATATTAACTGATATGTTTTTTTTTTATGATACTGCTGCTCGCTTTTTATGTGTTAACATCTTGTTTAAAATTTTATCGCATCACTTTTAATTAAGACAAAACAATTCACCATTAGTAGGTTGCAAAAATTAATATATCAACAACTAAAGTAATGTTTAATACTAACTACTGCATTTACAATTGCATTAAATATATAGGACGCAATATACATTTTTACATCTATGCACCCAACATAAGTTGCTTAGACTAATATACGTTAGAGTCACATAGCGTTTTTTTTTTTTTTTTTTTTTTTTTTTATTTTTGCTTTTTTTTTTTTTTATTTTTTTTATTTTTTTTTTTTGCGCACTATTAAATTGTGAGGCCATTGAAGCATGTTATGAGTTCTTATCATTTTGTTTATTTTAATATGATCATGAAAAGTCACGTACCACACACCATTTCTAATAATATTCATAATAGCAGATTAAATTCTAAAACATTCTAAACATATCGCATTAAATTCATTAATAACTAAGTTCAGTATCTATATATAACTCTTATTAAATTATAGAACAAACAATGGTTATGGATAATATTTTTTGCATTTAAATATTGGTTTTTATATATACTTATAGAGGAATGTTAAATTCTCCAATGGAATTGCTGAAAGTCGAAATTTCAGACAGGTTTGTCATCTTTCACTAATAGTATTCTGGCATTTTGAAACAAACTTATAACTACTTTATTACTGGATAGTAACAAAATATTATAGGAAATTTTAATGATACATTAATCATGTAATATCAAGATTTCTATATAGTTGGTGTCACTATTTGGAATTAGCTAATATCAATCATATATTATCTAATTTCACTTATTTTAAAGTATTACATACATTTTAATATTATTTAAATGATAATTATTTAAACGATTATTAATTGTAATATATGTTTTTTTTGAACAAATATTTATCTTTCTTATTCTATCTATAGTTGTTATAAATTAATCTGTTTTTATAAACAATTATTTTCAGTATTATAAATATTATATTGTTTATTTTGTCAATTAGTATATATAAATCAGTATTAAAATGATATCTTTTGAAAATACTAATATATTACAATGTAAACATTGTTTAGCTTCTTTTATTTGAAAGATTTTAAAAGTAATTTTAAATTAATAATAATTACTCATAATAGTGTATAATATATAATGATTGATTAGGTGAATATTTAGTAATTAATAAATTAAATAATAATATTGTATATTGTAAAATAAATCATACAAATTAATCAAAACTGAATAAGAAAATATTGTTATAAGTTTAGTTGAATATTATAGTATCTGAATAAGAGATGTATACTGTAATTGCTAAACTATTATGTTAAATAATTACAGAGGTGTGCTACTCATTCATTTATCATATTAATATATATATTTATTATATATTATTACTCAATTCATTTGAGAAATTAATTGATTATTAATATTAATAAATATGTCATATATATATTTTAATTTTTTTGAAGAATATATATATCTAGTTATATATATTTAACTTATTTTTTATAAATATTATATAGGGTAGGTATATATATATATATCTAGTATGAAATATATATATAGATATGAAGAGAGAGAGGATAGAGATGAAGAGAGGTAATACAATGTTATCTCATTACTAGGTAATGATAAGAGAGAGAGAGAGAGAGAGCAAGAAGATGTATTAACCAAAATGAAGTCGATCGAATGGAATCCGAGCAAGCAACCGTAGAGACCTTGATCCCTCTGTACTTCCACCATATACTATTTTAATAGAGTAAGAAAAATATAGACCGAGAGTCTCTTGATAGTTGAATGTAGGTCATGATATTATCTGATTATTAATCTATACCACTGTATAATTATTACTCTAGCTCTAGTTTGGTCAACACGCAGCACCAGTGTCAATAACATATGCAATATCTCTTATCTCGTCACTCGTCCATGGGCCTTTATCAATCTCGTTTTTCTTCTCAGTACAAGAATTGTGATTTCGCTTATGATGCTAAATCACTATTATTGCTAGTTCTCTCATGCTTTCTCTCTTCTTTATATTTAAGCTTAATAACTTACTCATTTTATGATATCTTTTTGTTAATCATTTCTCTCATTTTCCTATTCTATCTCCTTTGAAACTTTCAATTCCATGACTTATTGCTATTTATGTTATTATCATTTTAATGTACTATTACCGGATATGTTGTAGCACATACATTCTTTTTATTTACTATGTTTTCTCCTATTCTCTCTTAATCTTTTAGTATTTCTGTTCAAACCATGTATTTTTCATTTCGAGATCTTATGTCGGAGACTCTTCATTTTGATGAACGGATTGAGGATCCCAATCCCATACAGAGATGATCATAGGTTTGTTATGCGTAGGTGAATCGGTAATTCTACTCTGATAGTTTGATGTCATCATATATTTTATGTACGTGACACATTATGATTAAATCTCAGATCTCATTCAGATTGCCTACAAAAGCCACACAATTTTTGAGAGTGCGAGGAGCTTACTTCTCTCTTCTACTATTACACAATCACTATACTCAATATATTCATAGTAGCGACTCTCTTAACCATTACCTATTGTTCAGTCGAAGCCCGAAATTTGAAAGGAGAGAGCTTATTTGCTATTCAAAAAAGACAATTTATTATGTCCTTTATAAAGATCCGTTCTCCTTTCAAATTATGACCGCGGATCATTATAAATTAATGATATAATAGTTTTTGATGCATATGTAGCAGTTTTACCATTCCCATTCAAAGCACAACTTCTCGTAATCACTAATTACTTAATAATAAAGAGAAAAAGAACTAGTATTATAATAATATCTATCATTTTATCTAATTATATTTTATTTATTTTATTTCATCTAATTACACGTTAAATTTTATAACTTCCCATTTCTGAATTACCAAATAGTTTTTCAGTGTACGTTGTGTTGGTGTACAGTATAATGATTTAATTTAATCGGGAACCTTATTCTGATTCCATTGTCGAGTTCAGAGGAGATGCATTTTCCACTCTGTTACTTTTAATTATTTGGCCTTATTTCAACTAAACATAAATGTCAAAATCAATGATGTTACGGTGACATTACAAGTCGATTGTGACAGTCATTATAATGAAAATTTCAGTGACAAAACAAATTATGAAAAGATATGACAGGTAGTTGGTTGGGTATATGTTGGGTTGGGAATTTCTGTTTAATATATATAATATATATATATATAATATATCATCATAATATATGTATATTATATATATATATATATATATAATATATATATTATATATATATAATATTATATATATATATTATATATATATATATTATATATATATATAATCTATATTATATATATTAGTTATATAATATATATAATTAATAATATATTATATATATATATATATATACTATTATAATATTGTATCTCCTGTATTTGGGTCCTCCTCCTCTCCTGGGGCCAACTATTTCTGCAATATCTTCACTTTCCTTTATCACAGATTATGAAAATTGATGTTTTAAAGGGAAGAAATTTGTGGTTCTTTGAAATTTCATCATATCTTACTCTATATAATATATATAATAAGTTACAACAATTTTTTAATTAAAAAATAGCAATATGCATTCAGATTTGATGTAAATATAATAATAAAAAATATATTTTCTATGGATGTCTCAGTTGTCTTTCTATCTTTGGCTCTTCCTAGTAACAAATTTTGAATTTAGGAAAGTATATTTTCAAAAGATTTTCAGTTTTGCATAATTTTTTCACACGTTATTCATGATTGCTTGATTGGTAATTGTCGTTTCTAAAATCGGCCACACTGGGCAACTGTTCAGCAAATTACCAATCAAGCTATTATGATTTAAATGTAATAATAACTATAAGTTGAAGGTTTTATAAAAGTAAATTTTTCCAAGTTCAAAATTAATGAGATAGAGGCGTCATAGACAGAATAACAAGGCATACACCCTTCGAAGAGTCCTTCTTTCTCTTATATTTGTATGAAATCTTAAGGAAAAATACTAATTTTAATTGATTCTTTTTTTGGCACTCTTTAATTATTATTAGATTAAGTGAAAAAAATTCTAGTCATAATTATTGTCCTTAAAACATTAATTTTTATCTCTTAGAGAAAGGGTGGAGGCAGAGGACCCAAATACCGTTTTATATATATATATATCCAATATATATATATATATACTATAATAAATTTTATCTATATATAATAATATAGTATTCTAATTACAAAAATTAAGTAATATATAATAATAATCACTCTTTTGAGATTATATATATAAGTTCTATTATTTTGTATATATAATAGGATATTACTTAATATATATATATATATATATAGTAATAATATACTATATATTATCTATTATCTATATACTAATTTTATTAGTATATATATATATACTATCTAGTTATTATTCATAGTCGTTTTCGTATAAGAATCATGGGATTCATCGTTGCTTTTCCATTTGAATATATATGGGTAGAGACTAACGAGGGAACTCACGCTCTTTCTTCTCTTATTCGACAATATAAGTCTAATTTATATTTTTGAAAACGACAACAAAAAAACATTTCTCTAATTTGCTTAAAGTATAATGGGAAAAGTTAGAAAAAAAATCGCGAATGACATTTTGTGACAATACTAAATACAAATTACAAAAGTAAACGAAAGAGTACTAAAAACATAACCTTCTCTCACTAACTTAATCCTCACATGAGACGCGAAATTCTATTTACACTTCTAAGCTTTATGACGTGTATAATAACAGAGAGAGAGGGGATGAGAGAGAGAGGATGAGAGAGAGAAGAGAGAGTAGAGAGTAGAGAGAGAGGAGAAGTATGAAGAGAGATAGGAGAGAGAGGAGACGAATGAGAGAGACAGGAACCCATTAAAGGGAGGCAAGGGAGGACTCGAATGTAAAATTCACGTTTCTCAAAATCACAATAGAAAGGAGTCCCTACAATGGCAATCTTATATTGATTTTATCTATATATATATATATTATTATAATATAATATAATATTATATATTATACTTTTCTTATCAATTAATACAAATTTTATTCGCAATAATTTTATACTGTTATTTTAAAGATCACATATATATATAATTATATATATATATATATTATATATCATATTTAATATATATAATATATATATATAAAATTAAATGCTTCGAATGAGCAAAAATATTCTGCCTCCCCAGCTTCCAAACTAGAAAGACCATTTGAATATATATATATATATATATATATTATATATATATATATATTATATATATATAACTAAGATTTATATAAATTATTATTATATATATAATATATAATTAATATATATCATTATGTATATATAATACCTCACACTAGTATAATAGCATAGTGGTGCATTAATTTAAAATAGAGAGTGTCCTACTCACTTTATATATATTAATATTATGATATATTATTTATGCAAGTATATATCAAATAATATCAGCTTCTCAGCAGAATAAATAGTATAATCTTATATAAATTAATATGATATATATCACTATCAATAATATAAAAATACTATATATAGAATATAGATATACTATATACCTAATACAATAACTATCTCAATTAGAATACCTATATAGTTTTTATAACACATATATATAATGATATATATATTTGCTACTTCCTCATTATATATGCTCATTCAGCTGGTTGAATCCGCGCAGTGAGAGTTATCACACAACCCTGTTTTAACATCTATTTACTAGGTGAAGATGATTTATGGCATTGAATAACAGCCTTTCTCGCTCCCACACCATGAAGTTCTCAGAGGGAATAATGGAGGAGTGTGTTCTCTGGTAGGCACAAGTTTATATATATATATGTATACGTTACATATATATATATAACATATATATGTAGGAGTTATGACTCAGTTAGTCATAAATATAACCTAGTTTATATTTTGTTACATTATATCATATATTAATATATAACAAAAGCATTAATAACATTAAAAAATGTAACTGTTCTATCGTATATACGGATGCTCAGCTGTCTCATGATTACAAGGAATATAGATAATCTGAAGAACTATTTTTTATTAATTAAAATTTTTTCACTCTAATTGTATAATAATCAGCGGTATATATTAATGATTAGTGTTTTCTGATTATATACTATATATATATATAAGGATACTAGCCATTATATACTATAAATACGTATTATACTACTCATATACCTTCATTCCTCATACTATCATTATGTAATATATATGATAGTATATATATATAGTATATATATTAATATATATATATATTATCCATGTGGGCGGTATTCCAGGTGGGTGGTGTCAGACGCGGGTGGCCCCTCCACCGACAATAAGCCATTGTTAAGTATCATCCGATTATAACAAGTCCGTGGTAAATAATTTATAGATATAATACTATAATAACTATACACTCACATATTGATATTTATCTCTAATATTAGGTTATATATAATATGATCTTTATAAATGTTTACGTACTTATATATATAAGTAATATATATATCTATATATATATATGATATATATTATAGTGAAGAAATTTTCTCATGTTTTGGCTACAAGTTAAACACATAAATCCATGGAAAACTGTGTATATTATTAATATATAGTATTATACATTTATCAGTATATAATAGTATATTTTCATATTAATTAATATGTAAATTTTATTTATATACCTAAAATGTAAAATTTACTTACGCTTATATATTTATATTATTATATATATAATATATAATATATATTAGTATTATATAGTATCTACAAATATATATATAAGTATATTACATTATAATTCCATGCCTTTGAACTGTAATACATATTTACTTAAATTGCATGCCTGGAAGATTGAACGTGTGAATGAATTAAAGTTTTAAAGTAAAAAAAAATCAATGTTCCCTACATTTTCTTAATGGTTACCAAGTGCATAACACCTCATTACATCGATTTAGCATAAACTTCAAGAAATATAATAGAGAAGAAAAAATTCGTACTGACTCTCCAACTTATAAATTACTTCACGGGGAAGAAGAAGAAAGAAAACCAAGACCCGTTTCAATGCATAATGTCCCAGACTCGGTTCCCTTCCAAAAAGATGTCACTCAAGATCATCATAAAGGTGATTGGGAAGACGTGACGCATGTTGTCCCTAAGCTCGTTAAAAACGTATTTCTTGTGTGTAAATAATTTTATCTAAATTAAAAAGCATTGAAGGTTGTCTCTGATCAGAGGATGAACTGAAGGGAATTTGTGTTATATGTAATGTAAATCATTGTTTCTCTGCACGACTGTAATGGTGCGAGTGTGGTATTACCTTTCCTGTATTCCATACTTGCATGCCTGACTTCCCTTTCCTTTACCCTCCCTCACCAAGCGTGAACTTCATGAAGAATGATCGAAGTTACGATGGTCGCGCTTCTGATGTTCTTCGAATGGTGCATGAAATGGACAAGGAACCACAGATCGAAGCTCCAGGTACGCCAACACATGTGTTGGGCAACCATGATAAGCAAGTTGCACAAGGCTATTCTTTCAAACTCCTACAAAGAGCTCTGGATTATGAAGGTAAGTAGCACGTAACCGCTTGCGATCACCTTCTAAGCTACTATTCATTCCCAGAATATATTTAGGAACTTTTCAATCAAACATTGATACCCATTGAATATAAGTTAAACATTTGTATAGTGAATATTTTCTAAATAATTTTCATCACATGGTTTAACTTCATTCTCGTTTGCTGATATAAATTTTGAATTTTGATAAATTTAATAGGCATTATTTCGTTCACAAAAGGTATTACACCGAAATTGTTAGCCTACTAGTTTAAAATTCAGTATTTCTTTTATTGTATTATATATTAGACATAGGTCTATTCATTTATTTATTTTCTCACCAATTTATATGTGGAACTTTAATTGCATATTTATTTTATTTCGTTTCCTTAAGATTTCTTTTCTATCTATTTTCGTTACTTAAATTTTTTTTTTAATTATTAAATTTATTTTATGCTTCTATTATTACTAATTACATTCCGAATAAATTTTTTTTAATGATTTTATGAATTATTAAACATTTCCTCATTTAAATATTTTTATATGAAATATATTAACACTATGAATACTTCTCGAACAAATTAGTCTTTCTGTTATAAGAAAATCTGGTCGTTTGCAATATACTAATTCTTCATGGGCGTCATCTTTTAGTCAAATTTATGTCTCTGCTAAAGTTATGTTATAGCGTACTAGCATCTTGTTGTATACTCTTATTACTAAAAATATTTATTTCATTTAAAAACCATCAATAGTAGCAATACATCAAGAGAAGATTCCGCCCATGAATCTGCAAAAACATTAATAACACTGTACTTTTCCTTGCTTGTGCTTGATTTTAGTATTTACTTATATCTTTTGTTAAAATATTTGTAGTTGTTTCCTAATTTTGACACTAGTTTTCTCCTTTTTAATTCTTTCATACATGTTGCAGTCATGCATGCTTTATGTTAATTTGTGTATAATACATTGTAACTGCTTTTTTTTCTTCTGGTTTAGTTAAAGCTTTACCCATATCATTGTTATATTTTAACCGCTATATATTAGTTGTAATATTTTAATATAATGAGAATTTGATTTCAACTCATATATTCGTCATAGAATCTGAAACTCATTTATTTCAACTAATATGTAGTGAAAATTTTCTAATGCTTATAACAGTGATACTGGGTAACACTCTTCATAAATTCAAATTTTCTTACTATAAATTGTAGCATGCTTTAGTTGGGATAAATTGGTATACAGGCAAGAGTGATTCAAATGTGTAAAGGTAAGATTTTTAATTTTATTTTTTAATTTGTAGTTCAAAATTGAAGACATATATGTTTAAGTTGTAAAATTGAGGGTGAAAATTTAAAATTTCCCCAACGAAATTAGAGTTAAAGAAAAATAATATAAATACTTTATTATGTTTGTTTTGCATGTAGATAAATATAATTAATTTATTAGTATAGATAAGTTATAAGGGTGCTTTTCTGGCTTAGAAAGTCACTAACCACTAAGTTTATAATCTAATATATTCGTACTAACATAAAATTGTTTTAGTTATTTATTATTTATTTTTTTGCATTTATTTTAATTTCACAGCCATGTTTTTATTTGTTTTATTGGCATTATATTTATAGACCTATGTATTGACTCATTTTCGAATTGGTGAACTTTGAGTAAATTATATAAATAGAAAGCTAAATAGTAATAATTACTGGTAGGCTACATGTATCATTATATCGCCAAGTATTGATTTTTCGGAATTAAAGCTTGTAGACTGAATAGCCAATGTTTTTCATTGGGTATTGCATCATAAGCACCTAATTGATGCTGTTTATTTACATAAAGTTCTAGATTGTAATTTAAAAATAAATATTTAGTAATTTTAGGTGTAGCTTAGATGAGTTTAGATATAGTTGTTTACTATTCATTGCCATAATAGCTTAGTTTTGAAATATATTTGTTTCATGCACTTTGTTTCGCTTTTAATAAATATTCATTTAGATTCAGTTAGTTATAGTGTTTTAATTTTTTTATTAATAGGTATTTTATGGATAATTAATTCCTTTAGCTGATAATGATCTTTTTTTCAAAAATCGTAACATGTGCTTAAATGACAGTTGAACGAGTATTGGAAAATGAAATAGCTTATTTGAATCTGCATAAGGGACTTTCATAATAAATATGTTACTATCTTTGGAAAGTATTCTATAAAAAATTAATTCGGTGAGAATTTTGTATTTTTAATTTTTTCTTTTCTTTCCACTTTTCTTTCTCCTCTTTTTTGTCCCAACTCTCTTGGAATCCCTCCTGTTAATTTTTCATGCAGCCACACCCCCACCCCAAAATTTCCAAAGTGGACAAAGTGCAGCCGCAGCCCCCAGTAGTACACTTCAACCTGGGGATAACATCTGCTACTCGTGCCAGACACTTATCACGTAAGTAAATTATCCCAAACCTAAAGACTAAAAAAATAAAATCTCATAAAATGGGATCGGTTCTCTTTCCTCTTTCTTACTCTTATTTTTTTATATATATTTTGCTCCTCTCTCTTTCTCTCTCTCTCCATTTTCCAGTCAGGGATTTTGAATTGCTGCCATCTACGTGTACGCTTCCCCAGAGCTTTTGATTGTTAGTTTTATATATCCTAATTACATTATTAATATCCTTTTTGCTGCGGGGTTGCAGATGACCCTTCCGTTGGTAGTGGCCTTAACACCATCACTCGAAGTGTTCAATCTCCCCAGTCTGGTGGAGCTGGCTCTCCAAGAGTTATCACCGACTGCTCCGAATGCGAGCGGCCTATTATGTGAGTAATGGTTGTAGGTCTTATCAGCAAGCTTCTACTGTTACACAGGAAAATAATTTGCTTATTCTTTACATCACATAAACAACCGCTTGATATTAAGATTATATTCAAGCAGTATATTACCACGTGTTTAACACTCTTTATAAGTCTTCTCACCATTATGTTTTATATTTGTATTTCTGTTTTATTTTCTTATTTTTGCTTGAATATTTTTTCTGTATATTATTATAGAACAAAATAAAATGATATTTTAACCAGTTTTAAACTCATTAACCAATATTCTTTTATTTTTGTTTTCAATATCATATTTTGATTTTGATTCTTCTTTACTGCCTTTGTAGTTTTGATTCTAATAATTTCAAAAACTCTATACCTCTATTCCAGAGATGTTTTTTTTTTCAATCTGTCATAAAGTTAATATTATGAGCAGTAATCTTATCCATCCGACCGATAATATTAATACACTAACCACTCTCTCATAAGGCCATCACATATACGAACGACTTTAAAACGCTAGTGATAGGTCAATGACAGACGTTATTAATATGCGACAGTTCAAACATATAGATGGAACGAGTTCTAAAGGTTAGTATATCTGACGCACACCATATTATAATTGATGTATTTAATTTACTATCTATATATTATATATATACCTATTTATTTATAAATATTCTGATATAATGTCAATATATATATATACTAGATTATATTTAGACTTATTTAGTACTACTCATACATTGATTAACCAGAAAACATGTTACTTATATATATATATATATATTATATTATATAATTATATATTAATATATTATATAATATATTAATATATTAATATATTATATTATAATATAATCAAATAATTAATTTTATTTATTAATAATAAAATAATTTCATTGAGATGAAAAATTTATAAAAATACTTTTTTATAAACCCTTATAATAATTAATATACATTTAAAGATAAATAAATTTGATAAATTTATTATTTTATTATTAGTATATTATTGCCAATGTTTCTATGTTAAATTACCTTAGATATTGACTAAAGCTAATATATATATATAATATATATATATATTAATTATATATATTAATATATATTATATATATATTATATTATAATATATATAATATAATATTAATAATTATATAATATATATATTATATGATATATATATATATATATATAAAAAAATCATTAAAATTCACAACTTCCATAAATTTTAGTTTCATAAATTGCCAAAGATAATAATAATAATAATAATAATAATAATAATAATAATAATAATAATAATAATAATAATAATAATAATAATAAAGCATTTTTATTAGTCTTGTTATTGTTATTATTATCTCAATATCTTAAATGGCGTACTGTGAAAATTCTTCAATAATAAAACTAGTATAGCCAAATTAGTGTATTTCTTTTAAATTATATATTCAAATTTCATTTTTTATATTTTAAATTCTTTCCTTGTGTATGTGACAAAAATGTTCCCAACAAACTCATGTAGCAAAATTTTTAAGTGATTTAAATGGATGAATAATATTATTAAACTCAAGTATTCATTAGTAAAAACAATATAATATACTTTTATATTTTTTTCTGTCAGAATGAACTCTTGTTGTAAATCGACACGAATTGACCGTCACTTGTGCGGAATCACATGTTCATACACCCAAGTAGTTTGGTATATCATTTGCTTAAACTATACTTGTTTGGCTAAAAAATTTTAAAATCAGATAATTTCCCGCCATCTATGATATATTTAAAAAGTGAAGCGCACAGTTCAGAAAGTACTTTATATTTATTTATCAGCCCTTTTTCACTACTATCTTCCTTAGGATCTCCAAAATCATGATAAAAAAGGTTATATGCCTTAGTATATAATCTTATCTTTTACAACAATTTCGAGCTTATAAGATGATGTAGCTGAACTTCAACGACAGAATTATATGATTGCTACATTGTATTTTGAAAACGGCTGCTACCAAATTTTTTTGTTTTTCTTTTTATTAAAATATATTCAATAGTTGTTCTGTTCAATTCTCCAGATTTTGTTTTTGTTTTTTAATTTAGTTATTCGTTAACATGTTATATCGATACTCTTCAGTTCATTTATTTTCAATTTCCCTTGGGTTTTATATTATGTTTACAATTAATAGTAAGGGCAAGATCCAATTTTGGGCTGGGGCTGGCCCCCATTTTCACCCCACCTTTAAGTAAATTATCCGAACTTTTCGTTTTCAGTCTAATACTTTTCTATAAATTTAAGATTTTAATTTTATTTAAATATAATTTTAACTAATGTGATAAGTATTATATTTATATATATATATATATATATATATATATATATAATTATATATAATATATATATATATTATATATATATATTATATATATATATATATATATATATATATATATATATATATATATTATATATATATAATTATATATATATGTATAGTATAGTATAAATATATATAATATACTATATAATATTATATATATATATATATATATATATAATATATATATATATATATATATATAATATATATATATATATATATATAATAATTATATATATATAATATTAAATTTAAAAATTAAATAAACAAATATTAAATTTTGCCCTTGGGTTTACCATTTGATCTGTACGAAAAATATTGCAATGGAATCTTAATTAATTACATATCATTAGTCTAGTGTCCTAAAATATTTTTAAAAATCATGTTTACTTTTTTCTTTATTAATTTTTTATTCCTGAAGAACAGGGCTTCTCAAACTAGGTGTCACGTAAATATTATTATTGGAGCTCACAGAAATATCTTTTTTTAATGAATAATTTGATAACTAGTTAATATCTATACAAAACCGTATTTCTAATGACTTATATTTATTGTTAACTGTGCTAATGCCATTCAATTTTTTTTAACTAATTTGTTATATTTGTTTCGTGTTTACAATTTATTTGTAGAAGGTGTCATAGCTTTAGATTTTTAATAACATCCATAGAACTTATTATGATAAATATGCATTGCTAATTTTGTCTTATTCTTATTATTAGTAAAATTACCTATTACTTTTTTATCGACAGTCTTCAAATTATGACTTGTCTCATTATACGATTTTGCTTATTGTATTGAAATCCGAAATGACTTTCTTTTAAGTTTTTAGTTAATTCTGATTAGTCTGTATTTGTTTCAAAGCTTAGTTACTGTTGCGTTACGACTACAGACAATTTGTACATAGGTATTATCTACGTTATACATACCTATTGATTTTCTAACTAAGTAAGGGATTCGCGATTGAAAAAAGTTTGAGAAACCCTGTGGTTAATGAATAAACCCTCCATAAATTGATTGTTCAATTCCATTACAATATTTTTCTTGATAAGTATCCTCTCAATTGAAGAGAGACAAACCCTGAATTTTTGCCTGCATATTTTAATGTATATGTTTGCAGTGGTGTTTTTGTTCGTATAAAGAACAAGAATCTTCACGCCGACTGTTTCAAATGCTCGACTTGTGGGTCATCTTTGAAAAATGTTGGTAAGTATTTTTTATTGTTCATTAATTAAATTTTTTCCATATAAATACATTTTTCTTCCCCATCTTCAGTTACGTTAAACATAATATGACTTTTTTGAAATATTTATTGTTTTCTTACTATCTTCAACTTTTATAATATAAAATATATTATATATTATATATATATATATATAATATTATATAAGTATATAATATAATATATATATATATATATATATATATAATATATATAGTAATTTATATATATATATATAAATTATATATAGTATATATAATATATATATATATATATATATATAATAATTATATATTATATATATATATATATATATATAATTACTTCTACCTCCTCTTCCAGGAATGATTTTCATCCTGCAGCTTCGCAAGCATCTTTCTCCAGACATCCTCTCCTCCCTATTCTCTTCTCTCAGCACTACTCATTTTTTGTAGCTGATTCTTTCAGAGAGTCCTCCACGAATCGCCCATCTCTTCTTCGTCTTCCCTTGGTCTTCTGCCCTCTGGTTCCATTCCATATTTCTTTTTTGCAACGATTGTTGATCCTCTCCAGATGTTCCAACCATTTCAATCTCCCCACATCCATCTTCGTAATCATCCTTCTTTCACCCCTATATTTCTCTAATTACTTCATTCCTTATTCTGTCTCTCTACTCTTTCCAATCATAGTTCTTAATACCCCTCATCTCAGCCGCTTGTATTCTACTATCCTCATCTTCTCGTTGTTTTCCATGTTTCCGCTCCG
>JABUQX010025508.1:75000-85000 GCA_015478945.1 Trachelipus rathkii
TAAGATTTTCAGCTGCTTTATTAAATTAATTGATGGCCTTTTATTCCAAAGTAATATCTAGGAATTTTTTCTTATTTTTCTTGTTATAAATTTTTTTTAAGGAATTAACAATTAAAGTTTTATAATATTAAAACTTTAATTTAAATTCTTTACTTGTTTTTTTTAAAGAAAATACTGTAATAAAAAATAAATTTTGTTTATTTCCCAATGCAGTAATATAATAATTGAAAGTGGTATAACATTAATTTATTATCTTTATATAACCGCATGTGCCTCTGTTTCCAGCCTCCTCAAACTGAAGTTCAACAGTCAGAACCACAAGAATTGCCAGAACCTCTACCAGCGCCTGTATTTGAGGTAGTACAAATTTTAAAAAAAAATTTAAGAAAATTCTTTTACATTTCACTTGCCTTTAATATTTAAGCTTTTCATTTGTGCCAATTCATTTTAATATTTGAATTCCTCTCTTTACTCATTCATTATTCTCCATTCTGCAACTCCTGTCTATCAGATTATTTTTTTTCAAATACGTTAGGTGACACTCTCTATTTTAATTTCAATACCTATATCCGTCCGGAATGGATGTACTTCAATTTCATTAGAACAGTTTACAGTAATTTAGGATCTTTCCATCTTTTTCACACATCCACCTCCTTCTTTACTTTGAACAAATTCATTCAAAATCTAATATTTACCCTACCAATTATAGAAGTTACTCTGGGTTTACTTATACCGTATATAAAACAATTTTGAATTTTTTCAGAAAATAGATATTAAAACATTTATAGTAAATACTCTAGTTGTTTAGAACCCTTGTTACTACTCTCTGCTAGATATTTCATTTGTATTGTTAATTAAAAAAGTACCAGCAGTTAACTTTAATGACTAAGCAAAGAGCCGGTTGTTAAATTTTTTGCAGCTTACCACTGATTATAGGGACTTTTATAACGGTATAACCATATAAAAAACAATTATAAGATATATTTTAATTACAAACTATTCATCTTGAAGTTGTAAAGACATCTTTATATTTTAAAAAAGTTAAGTTGATGATGATGATATGCACATTAATACTTGCATAGTTTTCGTTAAAGTAAAAGAATCAGGAAACCTCTTTCCTAATCCAAAGATGAAAGATTTGTCGTTCTTTTTTTCTACTCTAGCTTAAAAGAATAAGTTGTTTAATATGGGCATTACTAAATGACTTTTATGATGTAATCCTTATAATATATAATAATAATAATAATAATAATAATAATAATAATAATAATAATAATAATAATAATAATAATAATAATAATAATAATAATAATATGAAGTCTTTTTATCAGGTTTTTTTTTGTTGCTGTTTTTTTTTTAAGGAATACATTCTTGGTATCTTTACCAACATTATCTGTCTACCAATACTTTCTCTTGACTTAATGTTTTATATATTACTCAAGCTACAAAACAGATCACCAATTTAGGTCTGTCACTCATATATATATATATATATATATATATATATATATATATATATATATATATATATATATATATATATATATATAATATATATATATATATATATATATATATATAATATATATATATATATATATATTTTTATATAAATATTAATAGTTTTCCTACACTAGGCCTACCTTGTAAAATGAGTATGTATCTATCGTAATCATTATCAAGCTTAAAGAGAGTACATCATTTTTTCAGTCAACTCAGATTCAAATAAACATGCCAAAGAAACTGGCCTTAACCATCTTTCATCTCAATGTTTTACGATAAGCAATCTTCAGATAAACCAGGGTGATACATTCGCACCCCAAGAGGTATTGTGTGTTGTAATCATTAAATTTTATTGGCAAATGAGGTCTTGAAGTGTGGGTGATTATATGTGCAAAAGAGTATTTCTTTTTATTGTCTTTTGGTTGTGATAGATAATTATATGAGTATCCTATTAATTTTTTTATGGTATAATAATGATAATAATAATAATAATAATAATAATAATAATAATAATAATAATAATAATAATAATAATAACATCTTTCTTCCCTATTCGTTATATATATAATTTTATTTTAGAACTGAATTAGCAGAAAAACATTGTTTATTGCTTTCCATCTAGAAACTTTAAGAATTATATATATTTAGTGTGAGAGAGTAAATGATTTCATGATAACATCATCGCATATATGAATATCTTTCACTCCTATTGATAGTGTCATTGTTTTTGATGTATTGATATTTTAGAAGTTATTATTGTCATTGTAAGTCTATTATTGTATTAGTTTCATCCGTGAGTGATAAATAAATATGTAACCAGATATCTTCTCTTGTAAGGATGCATGTTCACTTTTTTCTCTGCTGTTCTTCATTCAAATTCCTTTTATTTGTGTGATGTCGAACCATCCTTTAATGCATCCTTTTCCTTTCATTTTACTTGCATTCATGTTAAATTTTAATATAACACATCATCATTCAAATATTTTCAGGAGGGTTTACTACCTCCTCAAGAAGCACTTGAAAATGAGTCAAAGCCAATTGAAAATGGGTACGTAGAAGATATACAAAATACTAAGGAACAAGAAGTTGCTGCAGAAGCTTTACCACCAACAGATACAATTGCAAAAGAGGTGGTAACATCAGTTGAAAATGGGGAAGTTTCCCAAGTACCTGCTAATGATGTCATTGAAACGAAAGAAATTAAAACTGATCTGAATAATATTGAACAACACTCTGAGGTCGAAAAAGATGTACCTATATCTGTTGTTCAAGAACTCCCTCAAGATACAGAAATTTCTTCACATAGAGAACCATCTCCTGTAATAATCGATGAGCATCCTCAAGAATTGTCACAAAGTTTGCCTACAGAATCGTTTCAAGAGATACCTCAAGAATTTAAGCATGAAGCAGAACAAACACATTTGCAAGACAATATTCAAGAATTTTCCGAAACTCCGACGCAGAAATCTATTCCCGAATTGGTTTCTGAACAGCCTCCATTAAAGCTGCAATCTTCAGATTTGCCCGATTCATCTTTAATTAATAATGTTAATAGCCTTGTTCATCTCACTGAAGGAACTATAAATAGTATTTCTCATTTCCGTTCCGAGGAATCTCATTTTGCTGAAAGCAAATTTTCATCCTCTGTAGTTCAAATGAGTGTAGGCAATGATACTGCCTCTCAGGTAGGTACTGCATGACACTGTCAATCCGCGTGTGAATTAAACTGATATTTGTTTGCTACGATGCTTCTTCAGGTAATCCAACTGAGTCTTAAAAGGAGAGCTCTTGGCTTTTCTTTAAGCTTCCCCCACTCTAGGGGAGTTTATTTAATCCTTTATAACCTTTTAGTAATTGTTAAATCTTTAATTGCAGCGTGCTCCGGCTCCTGCTCCCGCCCCAGTCAAACCTTTTGCTCCTGCCCCCGCTCCTGCACCCGTGGCAGCTCCGGTGAAACCGGCTTCTGCTCCGTCCTATAGCACCTCAGCTAACCCGCAGGGCTTTGGAGCTCCGGCCGGGGACATTAACGTCAGGGCGCACATCCCAAAGAAAGGTAAGATTTTTTTTTTTTTTAATATTAAGAACAAATTGAAAGATTGTATATATATATATATATATATATATATTATATTATATATAATATATATATATAATATATTTATATATATATTATAATATAATATATATATATTATAGATATATATATATATATATATATATATATATAATAAAATTTTATTTATAAATATGTGAATTAGACATACGAAAGAAAATAATTATTTTACTAGTTTTCATTACACTGAATGTGATATAACCTTTTAAAACATTAGTAAATACCTTACATTGATATGCTGCTAATGGCGTGTTCATTTTAACATCTTTTTCGCCCTTATGTAGGTCAAGCAACAATAAACAGTTTATGGTACATTTATATTCTGAAATTTTAAGCTGCACTATTTAATCAGCCATTAACCGATTAATAAACATTATTAATTCTGATTTTTGGAGTAATGCTGGAGTCACTTTTGCGGTACGGTTAATACAGTCCTCTCCCTAATATTTTCCTATAATTTACATTGTTGTTGTTTTTTAAATGATGGTAAAATGGTTTATATATTTATGTAAAATTGTTTTATGATAAACAGCATATAACCTTAATATGCATCGCATTATTGTATGTATATGTTAAAAAACTATAAAATGCCAATTTCTCGTATCGTAAAAGTGGTATTTTCCATTTTGCATGTTCAGTACATTTTAATTTAAAATTTTTATGTAGTTATTTTGCTGTCCATATTATTGCTGATGCTTTGTCTTTTTTGTTTTTCTTATATTTCATTTTCCTTCGTTTATTCCTGTTTGATCCATACGCAATAGACGATGCGCAAATAAATCCCTCATGGCCCCCTCATAATTTTGTACCCGAACAAGTGTCTTCATCACCAACCCCTTACCAGATACCTAAAAAGAAAAGAATTATCGGCAAAAAAACTTTCTCACAACAAAGTTATGTAATGCCTCTTCCAACAAATAAAAATGCTCCACCCATCAAACCAGCTGCTCCATCAAAATCCAAAGGACCATCTTTCCTTACTTCCAGAAATAAAGTTAAAAGCCCTCCTCGCAAATCAAAACCCCAAAAAGGAACTACCAAATCTATTCTTCGTCTTTATTCTGATCGATTCCCAAATCCAGCACCATCATATATTTTAAAATTTTCCAGTATTACTGAAGACTCATCGGCTTTGATATCGAAAAGTACTGTAACGAGTTTATCAGATGAAAGTCAGTTATACATGTTAAAAAAGATTGGAGCTGGTCTAAGTCAAGTACATCATCAAAACAGACAAAAAACTGACTCTGCCTCTTCTCAAATTGACACATCATTATCCATAACAGCTAATAAGGTCATTGATAATCGTCCTCGAGACCATGCTAAAATATCCCCCATTAGAACCAAACCCATAACAGACCCTTTGCCAACGATAAGTTCCACTATAAAAATTGATCCTAAAGCTGCCTTTGAAGCTTCTCTTAAGAAATATGCATCGAACCTTTTGTCAGCCTCTTCCCTTCCAAAAGTAACTAAAAGTGCTCCAGCACCCAAACTTGTCAGTAATAATAAATGGGGTTTCAAGCCAGTGAAACCACCAGCTGTTAAGTCACCTCGTGCTTCTCCTAAAATCAGAATTGAAATGCCTGAATGGACTCCAGCTGAGCCAGTTCAACCAATCGTCGTAGACATTGACTCTTTAACGATAGTAAATGAGTAAACAAAACCTTGGTTTAATTTTTAAAATGCCCTTTATGTGTAGTACGCTACATTTTTGCAGTTTTAAAATTACATTTGTAGTTTATAGATTTTTAATGTTACTAATTAAATTGATATGCCATTAGTAAGGATTGTTTTCATTCACGAAAAATAATATTCAGAAAATGGTTTCCATAAAGTGTTAAAATACCTAATCAAATAGCAACAAAACATTCAGTTAACTAACCTGCTCAATATTTTTTCACATTACTATATACTAAGGAAATTTTTGTTAGCGAAAATAGTACTGAAACATATCTTTTTCATAACTTCCTTTAAAATGTGTGTTCATTATATTGTAAGTTTCGTAAATAGTTAACATTTTTCTGTAAGTGTAAGTTATTTTAACGAATAATTATATTTTATTTTTAAACTATGTTAAAGGGCATGTTCTATATTCTGACAAAGCCAACGCATAATTTACTGATTACTTTTTGCTGGAGTTATGCTGGAGCTATTAATACTGATCCTTTCCATACCTCTCCGTTGATTTTTATCCTTAGCTAACAACAGCTGTTCTTTTTATGTACATATATTTTTAGTACAACTTCCCAATATACCTTTACTCATGATTGCATGTCGCTCCGCCTATGCTGACATAATATTTGGAATGGATGGAGGGAGAATTACGCTTTAATCAATTTTTTTTACAGTAAACCTCTTTGCCTTAATGTAGATTTTTTATCTCAGTTTATTATTATTTAAGTATTTGCATGTGAAATAGATCACTCACAAGTTTTGAAAAATCCCCTTCTTGGGTATCTTTCATACTTGTTGCAAGCGATAGTTTTCATTTTCTAACCAGTTTCGCGGCGTAATTCTAATCGGGGTTTTCTTTTCTCTTTTATATCTCCATCTCCTCATTCCTCTAATATGTCTGCTGTTATTCCAAACATGCATTATTAAGTATCAACGGTTTTAGTGTTATAACGTAGTGCGAACACACGTTCTAGACATTTACCATATATCAAACTATTATTGTGTAGATTATAGACGGACACCATTAATCCTATAATTATATTAATAGTAGTGTCTCAGCTTAGTAATAAGTGTATATTATCCCTATGAATATATATATATATATAGTATAGTAATCATATATAGATTCATTATAGTTTATATGAATATATTATAATTAAGGAGTAAGCTTTATTAGCCTTTAAAGACGGTGTTTAACTGTTATAATTATATGAGAACGTGAACGATGTAATAGATCTTTTTTTCACGAGATTATTATTCAGAGAGCAATAGACCTGGAGTAACACAAGTTTGGTCCGGAGAATAAACAGTTTTGTTTTTTTTAACTAAACGAATAACCCAAGATTAAATCGCAAAAGATGGAAAGAGTCCAGGGTCATCATCCTGGCACAAAACTACAAAAGCGGGGACGACGGGTGGGGACTTCGTTCCCCCCTCTGCCCCCTCGGCTCGAGCCCCTTGAAAAAAATAAAAAAAAAATCATTTTTTAAAAAATTAACAAAAATTAAGCATAGATCAAAAAAGACAACTTGTGGTAATCCCTGCGCTCTCATTCGTATTGGAGTTTTTCGCTAAACACTGACAGGATAACTGCATGGTTTCACGCGTAGCGTTTTGGACGATTTTCGTATCATGTCCTTTTTATGTAAACCATCTTTTAAAGAAGTAGTGCATTATATATATATATATATATATTACTTATATATATATATATATATATATATATATACTATATATATAGATATATACTATAGTATATAATATTCTGGAAAAAGTGAATTACTATCTTTAAAATATAGGTGACAGATAGTAAAAGTAGAATAAAAAATTAGATATTATTTTAACTACTTACTTATAATGTATAATATATGTTGGTATTTATATAGTGGGAGATATAATTAACTATATTATATTACTCACTTTAGAATCCTCTATATTTATATATACTATAAATATATTATATATATATATACATGACTACTTTATTAATTATAACAACTAAAGTGACCTTACTGTTTTTGTATATATATAATCGAGGAAGTAAAATTCTCTAGAGAATTGAAACAATGTCCTTCGCTACATAACCCAGTGAATTATGATTCAATGATGGCAAATCTTGTATATACTTCTATGAAAAACTCCAATTAGAATCGACGCGGAGAAATTTTGCTCACATGTTTGCTTGTTGCTTATTATATCAAGTTAATGCATGCATAGTTATGAATTTTTCTAAATAAAGAAAATTTCTAATTATTTTTTTTAAGGGGCCTCGAGCCGACGTGGACAGAGGGGGGACGAGTCCCCCGTCGTCCCCCGGCTGAGGCCGAGAGACCTGACTCTTTAACTTAATGTCTTTTTAGCGATATTTATATTCTTGGTGGTGAATGTCCTTTCGTTAAAGAAAAAAAAAAAAAAAACTTATTGCAACACTTATTACTTTGAAATAATCGAAAAAATCGATTAGCAGTGTTCTGTCGATATATATGGTATGACTACCGCTTTTGATAGAGAGGATAAGTTTCCTATTGTATTGTTTATTATACTATTTATATATTATTATATATATATATATACTATAATATTATTATATCTATATATATAGTAATATATATATATATATTATATATAATATATATATATATATAATATATATATATATATATATAATATTTTTTTGAATAATATTTTTTTTTGACAAGAAAAAATGCGATCTCTATCTCCAACTTTTTCATATGGCCTCTTTCAAATCCTTTTATGCTTTTTGTTTCAAAAAATTGTTATAGATTTCGATTGAATGACGTCAAAATATTCTTAAAAAAAAAAAAAAAAAAAAAAGTTCAAAGGATTTGAAATATCACTTGAAAATGTTGGACAGTTTTTTTTTGGTTTTTGTTCCAGCAAAATCCGAACATAAATAATTAAAGTTATACTGAAAAAATGTCACATCGTCCATACAATTTCGCCCGCGAGTCCATTTATTGTTTTTCCTAATCATTAGTTCTTTTCAGCTTCATTTATATATACTACTTTCTAGTAATAAACTTTTACCAGAGCAAAATAAGATTTCAAATTTATGTTATCTGTTTCTGCTTTAATATAAAAAATAATTCGTGTTTTGATTGACATCATTTCTAAAATACAGAGTTTTTTTTTGGCCATAAATATTTAAATAGAATCTCTGAAGATATTTAATTGAAAAGTCCTTCAATTTAATTTCTTTCTTAATCCTAATTTAATCCTAAATGCTACTAAAAAAGTTTGATGATAATCAATGAGTAGCTTTTATGTTATCGCAATGTATTAACAATGAAAATTAAACCAACAATGACAAGTTTTTAGTAATAATATAACAGCACTATCACAGTATCTTGGAGCATTAATAAGACTCAAAAATATAACAGTTTAATTTTTTTTATATCTAAGCGTTTTATTATTTTTAATTTTATTTAAGATGTTTAAATGGAATATCCAAATAACACACACTTAATTTTTTCCAATACTACTAAATATTTCAATTATCCTATTTATATTTAGGTCAAGTAAATTAGAAAGCCAAACTTAACACTGACAACAATTCTTTCATGAGATTGAAATAAAAGCGATAAAGACCTCTCTTTTACCTCCATACCCTTCAAATAATAAAAATCTAGAAATCTTTTGAACGAGACAAAAATTACTACGCAAACTAAGTATATTTATAGTCCGAAATGATAAATTGTATTATTTAATTTACTAACATCTATGACAGAGTAGCTTATATTAGCTTAAACATTACCTAGGCCGCAGGAATGGGCATTCTTTTTGAGAGTGTGTTCCAAAATCCGAAGAATGACAAATATTTCCACGTGCCAACCAATATTTTTTGAAAACAATATTCATATCTTTAATTTTTTTAAAAACTTGTATTTTAAAATATAAGACACAGTATTGTACAGTTATTAATGGCAATGAATCGCTGAAAGAGCGGAAGAGTTTATGACAGGTTTTTACGAAAAAGTTTTTTTATAGATATTTTTCATTAGCTTAAAAAAATTGTTTACGTTTCAGAAACAATTTATCGTCGTTATCATAATTTGCCACACTGACCTATTGGCCAATCAGATTACTTAATAATATAGAACTTTAAACTAGGTCCTACCTTAGAATGAAAATCTTTTTAAGTTCTAAAGAATGCTTATTTGATACCAACTTTTAATTTTTTTTTTTTTTGTATATTCCTTAATTTTTTACTTGATTGATATTATTTATAGTATAATATCCTCCCTTATATTTTTTATATAAATTATATACTATAATTATAAAGTATATGTAAGTTAAAAATATAATAGTATCTATATATTATATATATATATTTATATATATTATATATATATAGTATATATATATATATAAGTATATATTATATATAATTCTTAATTTATATATATATATTATTATATAACTATATATATATATATATAGCATTTATATATTGAAAATCTTAATATTCTAACGTTTAATAGTTTTTAATAATAATAATAATAAATAATATAATATAATAATAATAATAAATATAATAATATATAATAATAATATAATAATAATAATAATATAATAATAAAATAACAAATAATAATAACACTATAATAATAATAATAATAATAATAATAACAATAATAATAATAATAATAATAATATAATAATAATAATAATAATAATAATAATAAT
>JABUQX010025508.1:90000-95000 GCA_015478945.1 Trachelipus rathkii
ATATTTTATGTACCGACTGAAATTAAGTTGCGACGCACAAACATACCATAGGTTAATATGAGGTCAGCGGCCAAACGTTCCCTAACTCGATCTTTCTCTTGTAAAGGACAGGGTCCAATATTTGGTCCAGCAGCATTCCATTTTAGCCCCCACCTAAAAATGGACATAACATTCTTAATTATCACACAATTTTGATCGAAAAAAGGCAAACCACAGCTTTTCATGACCTCTAAAATGTTGTTTTCAGGGGTGTTTTTTTGTCTGTAGTCATTTTTTAAGAATTTTCATTTATTGGTAACCTATGTTTTAGGCATTTTTGGATTTGCTCCTGGAACAAATTTAAAAAAAAAAAAAAAAAATTTGAAAATTTAAATAAATTTTTTTTTAGTATGTAAAAAATATTAGCCAAGTAAAAAGGATGAATCGCGTTCGATTCTACAAGCCCTGAAAATTTGATGTCGGTCGGATGAGTTGATGAAAATAATATATTTCAATATTAAACTCTCAAAATTTTTTTTTGAAAAAAGTGAAATATTGATATTTTTTTTATACTCAACTGATCTGCATCAAATTTATAGAGCTTCTACAGTCGGCCAAGATACATTTTTTTTACTTAGATAATGCTTTTGTATGCTCAAGAAAATTTTTTTCTTCAATTTCCAAAAAAAATTTCTTTGAAAATTTACTCCAAGAACAAATCTAAAACTACTGCATATGCAAAGAAATTATCTAAATTAAATATGTGTATCTCCTTCGATTACATATATTCTGAAAATTTCATCCTGATTTCATGAGCAGAAAAAAAAATTATCGCAATTTTTCAATTTAATACCAAAAAAAAAAATTTTTTTTTGAATTTTGACATTGCTGAGCATAAATTTCAAGAAATCAAAAAACTATTGCATGCATTCTCTAGGTAATAAACAAATCTATGTATATTTCAAGTTTGAAGTCAGTTCGAAAAGAAAAATTGTAAAAGTTAAAGTGAAAAATGTTAAAAACATACGTTTTCAATAAATTCAAATTCTTATAAAATGACTACAGACAGAAAAACAAAGAAAAACGTTCAGATGTCAGAAAAAGCTGTGGTTTGCTTTTTCTTCTATCCAAATTGCCTGAAAATTAAGAATTTTATGTCCCTTTAGGTGGGGCTGAAATGGGGTGCTGTTAAAGAAAATATTGAGCCCTGCCCATAACTTTCTTTTTTTTATCTTCTACCTTGTCTAACACTACCTTCTCACCACTTATTTTCGACAAAAACTCATTTTCTAGGACACTACGACATTAAATTATATTCTATTTCTTCCTAAATTGCCTATCCTCAATTTTCATCCTAGTCGGGTATTGTGCATATTTGCACAATTATATTATACACAATACCCAATAGGATGGAAATTGAGGATAGACACTTTAGGAAGAAACAATATAATTTAATGTCCTAGCGCCCTAACAAATGAGTTTTTGTAAAAAACAAGTGGTGATGCTTGGAAGAAGAAAGGTAGTGTTAGACAAGGTAGTATTTACAAGAAACAAAGTAAATGCTGCAGAAGTTGATGAAAAAATATGACTATACACCAGAGAAATTGGGAAAAATCGCCAACTCTCAAATGATAATGTGGGGTAAACTGGATAGGAGATAATATTCGGATACCGATCTCTCAGACATCTCCAAAGTAGTGCTATGATTTGCCATTCTAAGGTTGATTAAAAAGAAAATGTTAGAGTGTGCGCCTGTAAGCTTGTTTAATATATGCGAAGAATTCAAATTGGGTTTTAATGCTTGCTGAACAAGTGCAATAGGCATTTCAGTGTATCAAAAGGACGAACCAAATGACAAAATAGTTCAAAGGAATGTTCCAGCAGACTTTAACATCCATGGGCTAGCACAGTGGAATTTGGAGGGAGAGATACTTGCACTCCTTTGAAGGGCGCCCACGTCCTCTTAATATTATATATATATATTATATTATATATTATTATTATTATATATTATTATATATATATATTATACATATTATTATATATATTATATATTATTATTATTACATATATTATTATTATTATATTTTTATATATATATATATATATTATATATTATATTATATTATTATTATTATTATTATTATTATATATATTATTATTATTACATATATATTATTACATATATATATATATATATATATATTATATATATATTATTATATTACATATATATATATATATATTATTACATGTATATATATATATATATATATATATATATATATATATATATATATATATATATATATATATATATATATATATATATATATTTATATATATATATATATATATATATATATATATATATAAACATACATACATATATATTATTCTCTAAGAGAATACTAATAAAATTCTTCCTTCGAAAGTTATAACTTTCTTATACTTTTCAAAATTTTATCAGAATGAATACTTTATCACAATACAAAGAGAAATAGAATTTAAACTAAAGGAACAAAAATTAAGAAGGAATAATTTTTTCGTAAAGTTTTTTAAAGACGGAGAAAGAATTGAGTTCATCAAATCGTTTGTTTTGTTCCAGAACCGCAAAACTAAAATTTTATCGGCAATGTTTTCTTTTTTTCTTTTTTCTTTTTCATTATCATATATTGATTCCTCTCAAGAGTTTCCCAAATACTTCAATCTAGGATTTAATAATACTTCAGAAACTTATATGAATAAATGGTTATGATATCGTATATATATATATATATATATATATATATATATATATATATATATATATATATATATATATATATATATATATATATATATATATATATATTTATTTTTTTTTTATATTAATATATATATTATATATTAATATATATATATATATATATAAATTATATATATATATATATATATATATATATATATATATATATATATATATATATATATATATATATATATATATATATATATATATATATATATATATATATTTATATATATATAATTTATATCAGGGTTATTTTGTTTTAAACCAACATGATTTTTTTTTTGTTTAAACCAACTAAAAATCATTATTTTTTTTTTTGGTTTTTACAGTTTTTTTTTCAATAAAAAATAATAATAAAAAAGTGCTCTAAATGAAACCAAATGGCTAATGCATTCTAATTATATATTTTATAGTAAATAAATGGGAGTAAAATATTATTAACTCAATTATAAAAAAAAAAATTATAACATCAAAATAAGTTAACAATAATTAAACACTAATAACTTTTAATTATTTTTCCTTTTAGTTAGAAAATTGTTAAGAAGATGTTAAAGTAAATAAACATTTTTTGGGATTCGTTTCAAAGTTATATTTGAGAGGGAGGAATTCTTCAAACAGTTTATCTTTCCAAAATCTTTTATATATTACAAAATAGCATTACACATATATCATTTATATTTTTTCATAATCTCCATTTGCTGATTTAAAAAATGTTATGTTAATAATATGGAAGAAATATTTTTAACACATATATATATATATATATATATATATATTATATATATATATATTATTATTATTATTATTATATATATTATATTACAGCATATATATATTATTATTATATATATTATTATTATATATATATATTATATATAAATATATGTATATATATATATATTATATATATATATATATATATATATATATATATATATATATATATATATATATATATATATATATATAAGAAATATATATAAATATATATATATATATATATATATATATATATATATATATATATATATATATATATATATATATATATATATATATATATATATATATATATATATATATATATATATATATATATATATATATATATATATATACTATTATACCACCAGAAACGCCACGGAAGTGGAAAGACGGTTTATAAGGGAGTTCGATAAACCACCACTAACGCACCGGACCATTGCCCGTATCAGAGAGAAATTTGAAGCAGATGGAACCGTTCACAACGTCAATAAGAAACGTTTTGAACGACCACGGACATCCACCAACCCTGCAAAGGAAGAGCAGGTACAGGAAACCCTCATCCGATTCCCACAGAAATCTCTACGACAAACGGCTCGGGAGACACACATCTCAAAACATAGTGTCCATCATATCTTGAAGCGTCTACGCTGGAAATGCTACACACCAAGACAACTCCATGCTCACAATGAAAACGATCCGGACCGGAGACTTCAATTTTGTGAGTGGTACCTGGCTTAATGTGCAGAAGATGCAGGCTTTTCACCCAAAATTGTCTGGAGCGATGAGGCTACCTTTAAATTAAATGGCTCGATTAACCGCCATAATTGTACCTACTGGGTTCCTGTACATGTTAAAGCTGAACACCATTTAAAACCTACTAGGAGTAACTGTGTGGTGTGGAATTTTAGCATTGGGTATCATATGGCCGTTTATTTTTTGACGGAGCGGTTGATGGGGACAGGTACCTTACCTTGCTGCAGGAGTCAGTCGGTCCACACATTGACGAGATGTTTGGTGATAACGACGTGATTTACTTTCAGCAAGATGGAGCACCTCCCCACTACCATCGCGACGTAAGAGCTCGCCTTGATGCAGCATTTCCAAACACATGGATTGGACGAATGGGTAGTATTGAATACCCTGCGCGTTCCCCAGATCTCACGCCATTGGACTTTTTTTATGGGGATACCACAAAGACAGAGTTTATTGCTCAAAACTAAGAACGATAAATGCATTGAAATTGGAAATCGAAAGACAATGTCATGACATTCCAAATGAACTGTTTCGTGTCGTTTGCAACCCATGGTTCGCGTTATCAGCTGTGTCTGGCCAATGGCGGTCATCATTTTGAACAATTGCGAACATGATTCTTTATATATATAAATATATATATATATATATATATGTTGTTATTATTATATATATATATATATATATATATATATATATATATATATTATTA
>JABUQX010025508.1:100000-102500 GCA_015478945.1 Trachelipus rathkii
AACACCTAACAATTACTTTCTGAACAATTTTGATCTGAGTTGCCAGAACTTTCTGAACAACTTAACTATGGAACTTTATCTGGGAAATCTATTAGATCAAAGTAGTTTGCAACATCTTATTCAATCACCGCAAATATTTTCTTAGAATTTTTGAGAAAAAGAATTCGCGATGTCTTCTAAACGTTCAAATATGTTCCAAGTGAAACAAGAGATTTTGGCAACTAAAGTATTTTCAATTTAATGCTGGAGTGAGTTTCCAGGATTTTCTTTTCAGAACAGTGTAGTGTTGACCTGCTTGGTATATCTCCAAACAGTACATCCTTCAACACTATGGGTACAGTTGGATATTTAAGCTTACTAACAGGAATATCAAAGAATTCTTATTCAAATTTAATTTCTTTCGAATAATATAGCCTATATATATATATATATATATATATATATATATATATATATATATATATATATATATATATATATATATATATATATATATATATATATATATACATATATATATATATTATTATTATATGTTATATATATTATTATTATTATTATGAGATATATATTAGTATATATTATATATATATATAGATATATATATTATTATTATATATATATATATATATATTATATATATATATATATATATATATATATACATATATATATATATATATATATATATATATATATATATTATTATATATATATATATATATATATATATTTATATATTATTATATATATTATTATTATTATTATATATATATATATATATATATATATATTTATATTATTATATATATATATATATATATATATATATATATATATATATATATATTATTATATATATATATATATATATATTATATATATATATATATATATATAATTTTTACTCTCTCCCACTCTAAACCAATCTCCTGTCTCTGTGGGCGGCAAACCACATTTGCACCCTCCGCCGCAACTGGCCTCATTGTATATAGTATATATATATATATATATATATATATATATATATATATATATATATATATATATATATATATATATATATATATATATATATATATATATATATATATATATATATATATATATATGCATGCTAAAATTTCTCAATAAAATAAGAAAATCCATAATAATCAATTCATTAACTTTTAGACTGGATCTCTGTTTTCTTTATCAAGTGATTCACAGTGAATGAAAATATATTAAAAGTTTGTAAATATTATAAAATAACGAAATCTCCAAAATTCTCGTAATGCTTATTGATTAGTATACAGTTCCTTAAGCATTAATTATGTCGCTGTTGATTCTCATATTCACCACGTTGTTGTCTACTTATGTGGGTCACTCAAAACAAAGTGATTTTGATTATATTTCGCTTCCTGAGTAAAGAAATATAAGTGTTGTTCTAGTGCAGTGGTGCCCAACCTTTAGTCTATCTCGAGCAAATTAGGAATTGAAAAATAATATCCAAGCCACACATAGGACGACGACCTGGGCTGAAAGGGACGTATATCCTAAACGACCACTAATGAACATTAATATATATATATATATATATGTATATATATATATATATATATATATATATATATATATATATATATATATATATATATATATATATATATATATATATATATATATATATATATATATATAAATATATATATATATATATATATATATATAGAAAAAGAATATATATATATATATATATATATATATATATATATATATATATATATATATATATATATATATATATATATATATATATATTTATATATATATATATATATATATATATATATATATATATATATAGATTTTTATATATATATATATACATATATATATATATATATATATATATATATATATATATATATATATATATATATATATATAGAGATAGAGAGAGAGTATGGAGAGAGAGAGAGAGAGAGAGAGAGAGAGAGAGAGAGAGAGAGAGAGAGAGAGAGAGAGAATATTCAAAAACTATTTTTTTTTTATTAAACGTGATGAATCTGAATTCGCTAACAGCAAACCACATCAAAACGGTACGCGAGCAATATGTTGCTCGCGAGCTACGGGTTGGGCACCGCCTTTCTAGTGTTACGAAAAAAATAATTTTTCTAATTTAAAATATTCCTATTTTAAGTAGATCCCAATGTCAGGTAAAATCTTACATTGTTTACTGTCAGTGTTCTCTTTTCTACTTTTAATTTCTTAAGCTGTTAGATAATACCCAAGCCAACTGGGATTATCGTCATAAACGAGTAAAAATATAGGTTTGTAAGTATTTGACCTCCATTGCCTCTACCAATGACCCATCGTTTGGGAAGCACCTTTGTATCTAATCTCGGTATGAATTCAGTACTTATTTTGAAAATCAACTGGCTATTTATTTTGTGTTACATACTCATAACAATTTTATAGCAGTTAAATTTTCTATTGGAGATATAGCACTCATATCCCT
>JABUQX010025509.1:0-15000 GCA_015478945.1 Trachelipus rathkii
TTAACGAGAAGTTTTTGGCAGAGGCATCGAAAGATTTGTTCAGTAGGAGAACCAAGGAGGTTAGCAAACTTTCGTTTTGATGAAAGCCCGCTTTGCACATCGTCGAAGAGTATCCCTGCAACGATTTTCTAGCTGAAATGAAAATTAGCAAGATGAAAGGAGAACGAGAATTTTCCACTCCTGATACGCTCTGTCTCTAGTCTGAATGGCCAGAGAAAAGCACGATCGAACCATGGATTAATGAGGAGAGAAAGATTTAATTGAAGAAGGAATCAACCTGCTCATCCCATCAACGATTACAGCTCCCACCTTATCGGCGAAGCCGAAGGGTCATCAGAGTCAAAGCAGTCATTCCAATTAATAGTTAGCGTAGAACCGACGCAAGGCCCCCCAATCAGCCCGAACATCAAAGTGCCAGAAAAACGCATAGGCAGGGATGAGGCTGTTGGAGAGAAAGTATTGAAAAATTAAGAGATATAAATGGTGTGTCAGATTTTACCAATAGGAGCACGAAAATGGGTGTATTTATAGAGACGAAGGACTAGTAGTGGAAAACATAGGTCAAAGTGTGTTCAGAATTGGTTGGACAATCCGGAATGTGTGTAGGTTCTTTGATTCGTTGCTCGAGATCGTTGAGAATGCTGAATGATTCGGCCTCCTCCCACCTAAATCAGTATGAGAGGGACCCCAACCACTCAGTATTGTGTACATTGAAATCCCTAAATAAAGGACCTCAGATTTGGTATGAGAAGATAATAACCAGTCATCGTGAGAAGGTAAGAAAAGAAAAGAAAATTCAAAGAAAGAGTGAAATCTGTTGCTATTAGGAGACGTAGCATATGAAGCACAAAGATTTGTAGTAGATAGGAAGAAAGATTTTGGCCACAGAACATCGAATAGTTAAGGAGAATTCCAGATTCACGAGACGCTGTTACAGAGTGTTATGTTTACTCATAGGCACACCTCCATCCCTTTAGGCGGAATATGAATAGTTTATAGTTGGAAACATAAACGAGTTAGAGGATGAATTCTTAGCCATCTGAGGTCTCAGACAAGAGCAACAGGTTAGGGTTGAGTTTTTAAGTGATTGAACATCTTGTTGTGGGATGAATGCCAGTCGATTTTCCAGATAAACAAATCAAAAAACAAATAACAATGGTTTATATTACAAAATTGAACAATCTAGTGTGATAGATTTTCTATTTTTGGAAGAATTTATTTTAAAGGCTGATTTTATTGAATGAAATATTCATCAATTCACACGGGCCTACCACGCAAGTCAATTTTTTGGGGTTACACATTTTCGTAAGAACGTGCTAAAATTCAGCAATCACAGGAAATAGCAACCTTATCGAATTAAGGAAATTCCTTACTTTGGTAAGCATTTTTGGTGAACGCAAGCGGTTTAGGAAAATTGAAGCTCGCAATATCGTGCATTGGCTAACGTTTTTGTAATGCACAAACTGCCAAAAACGAAAATGCCCTATATTATTAACAATTCAGTTATGTCAGATAGATTAAGAAACTATCAGACAAAATGCCAGATATATTATTATATATATATATATATATATATATATATATATATATATATATATAATATATATATATATTATATATATATATATATATATATATATATATATAATAATATATAGTATATATATTTATGAAAAATTTAAAAAGAGAAAGATTGAATACTGCAGAAAAGGGTGAAGCTACCCTTCTCGAATTCGTCGAGTCATTGAAGAAATTTTAAATTCTCTACGTCTGTGCTGAAAACCTCTATCAATTCTGCTTTCCGTGAATGGTGTTTGATAAGCTAAAAACCTTTTCAACTACCAACACCAGCCTGCAGCAAATGCCGGGACATGGTCGTGATATATATTATATATATATATATATATAATATATATATATAATATATAATATTAATATATAGTATATATATATATATATATATATAATATATATATATATATATATATATATGGTGAGCAGCTAGAACAAGTGTTCTGAGTTTAAATATTTTAGGGTATATGTTGGATGAGAAGGGAACGGGAATGATGCAGAGTATAATAGGAAAGTTGTGAATGGCAGGAAGGTGGCTGGTGCAATTAAATCGTTGGTGAATGCAAAGGGACTAAGTCTTGAGTGTGCTAGGGTCTTATACATGAGGGTATGTGTTTACCTGTGTTATTTGTATGGTAGTGAGACTATGGTCTGGAAAAGAAGTATAGATCTAAAGTTCAATCTGATGTTTCAGATGGACAATCTTAGGGGTGTGGTTAGGTTGTGAGAAGAATTGATAAGTGAGAGGAATGAACGTATTAGAGAGTGGTGTGGTGGTGAAGAAAGGGGTAAAATTAGAGAAATAAATGAAAGTATGTTGAGATGGTTTGGTCATGTGGAAAGGATGAATGATAGTCGGTTGGTTAAGCGGATGTGTATAGTGGTGAGTGTGTTGGGAACCGACCGGCTGGGAGACCGAAGAGAAAGTGGATTGAGTCGTGAACGAATGTCTGAAGGAGAGAAATGTGAGTTTTGGCAGAGGCGAGAATAAAGGTGCATGATAGGAAGAGAATGGCGGGGTTTTGTATGGGGCATGGTTTGGCCCCACCTGGGCCAGGGGATGAACACGCTTACATTGACGATTTACCATAGTGAGGGTCCGTCGCGTCCCATGAAGCTCTAGGGGTGGATTTTCTGTCTGTGACGAGCTCTCACTAATTAATTGGTACAGAGAAGGGGCGGTAAGGCTGGGCTTTCTTTTAAGACGTTTTGTCATGTTCTCCTACTGCTTTTCTTTTCGCGATGCTTGTACAGCACCTCACCCCCAAACTGGGGGCAAAGAGGAAGGTGAAAAAGAAAGAAAAAAAATATATATATATATATATATATAATATATATATATATATTATATATATATATATAATATATACTATTATATTATATATATATATATATATATATATATATATATATAATATACTAATATAATATATATATATATATATAATATAATATATATATAGCTATAAATTCGAAATCATTTAAAGACACAAATTTGTGGTATCGTTAAAGGTTCCGGCAAAATTTTTAACGATACGATACTACTTAACTCTCAAAATTCCCGATACTGATACCCTAAAAATCGACGATACCATGGATCGGTGCAAATCACTATATATATATATATATTATTGTTTTGTTTATTTTATTATTAATATTATTATTATTATTAAATATTATTATTATTATTATTATTATATTATTGTTTGTTATAATTATTATTATTGTTGAGTTTTAATATTAACCAAAATTCTTAAAATTTGTTCATTCATTCTGACCAAAAATTGCCGATGACGATTGAGAAAAAAATATGCTATTTTGACGATAACAATTAATCGTCCCATCCACTAAAAAGTAGTAAATAGGTGCTTTCCTGCTCACTTATTAAAATTTATGGATTAATAATTTTTCATAGATGATATGAACTGAAGGTCAATAGTTTGAAAAGTCAATCACACATTTTTGTAATTACAAAAGCATTCTCATAGTCGACGTTCCCGTGTTTAGCTTAGGCATAGCCTGTCTCGGGAGTCATAGAAAATTTAATGTTTGTTTTCGCAGATTATATGAGGATTATTATTTTCTGATTTGAACGTCATTGACTTTAATGTCGGTATTTACCTTTCATAATCTGGTCAAAAACGTTATAACTTATAATTTCTCAAATTATGAATCATAATTTGTTTCTGAAAATTTTAAAAGATATTTAAATATTTTTAAGGGGACTAAAATAGTAATGAGGGTGGATTAATAATTACCCCTTTTTTTTATTAAATCTCAAAAACCATTTTTTCCACAACTCTTGTTTATTTTTCTTTTAATGAACTTATTTATTAAAGTTTTGTTGTATTGTTGTAATTTTATTTTCAGGTAAAGTTGAAGCAGAAGGCGTCTCAACCACAGGCAAAACTTTTTAATGAGGCAGAAGCTACTTTCTTACGTCAGAAATTTTGAAATAGAAAACATCAGCAATGAATAGTGGTCTGTTTCAGCTTTGCTTAATAAAAATATTAAAAATGACAATATATTGGTAATAATCTTTTTTGGGAAAGAAAGTTTAGTTTTGTGAAACTGAAAGTGTAATAATTAACTGTTTAAAAAGCATTCACGTGCTCTTATTGTACCAAAAGGTTTGTTAGTAAAGGTGGTTTAAAAAATCACATTCGAAACCACACGGGTGAAATACCATTTAAATGTTCTTACTGTTATAAAAGTTTTAATGATAAAAGTGGTTTAATAGTTCACCTTCGAACGCACACAGTTGAAAAGCTATTTAAGTGTTCTTACTGTGAGAAAAGTTTTAATCAAAAACCCCATTTACAAGCCCACATTCGAAACCACACAGGTGAAAAACTGTTCAAGTGTTCTTTCTGTGATAAAAATTTTAATAGGAAATGTAATTTGGAAACCCACATTCGAACCCACACAGGTGAAAAACCATTTAAGTGTTTTTACTGTGAGAAAAGTTTTAATCAGAATATTATCTTAAGAACTCATCTTAGAACCCACACCGGTGAAAAACCACTTAAGTGCTCTTACTGTGGGAAAAGCTTTAATCAAAACAGTAATTTAATAGTTCACCTTCGAACCCACACGGGTAAAACCCCATTTAGGTGTTCTTACTGTGATAAAAGTTTTAATCGCAAAGATCATTTAGAAAGACACATTCGAACCCACACAGGTGAAAAACCATTTAAGTGTTCTTACTGTGATAAAAGTTTTAATGAAAAGAGTAATTTAATAGTTCACCTTCAAACCCACACAGGTGAAAAGCCATTTAAGTGTTCCTACTGTGATAAAAGTTTTAATCAAAAAGGTAATTTAAGAGCTCACCTTCGAAACCACACAGGTGAAAAACCATTTAAGTGTTCTTACTGTGATGAAAGTTTTAATCGTAAAGATCATTTAGAAAGACACATTCGAACCCACATGGGTGAAAAATCATTTAAGTGTTCCTACTGTGATAAAAGGTTTAATCATAAACATCATTTAGAAACCCACCTTCGAACCCACACGGGTGAAAAACGATTTGTTCTTTCTGTGAGAAAAGTTTTAAAATCGCAAATCATTTTAAAGTTTCACGCTTCGAACCCACACAGGTGAAGCTTCAACTTTCTTACTGTGATAAAAGTTTTAATCAGATAAGTAATTTAAGAGATCACCTTCGAACTCACACAGGTGAAAAGCCATTTAAGTGTTCTTACTGTGATAAAAGTTTTAATCAGAAAACTAGTTTAAGAGTTCACCTTCGAACCCACACAGGTGAAAAGGCATTTAAGTGTTCTTACTGTAATAAAAGTTTTAATCAAAAGGGTAATTTAATAGTTCACCTTCAAACCCACACAGGTGAAAAGGCATTTAAGTGTTCTTACTGTGATAAAAGTTTTAATCACAAAGGTAATTTAAAAACACACATTCGAACCCACACAGGTGAAAAACCATTTAAGTGTTCCTACTGTGATGAAAGTTTTAATCGTAAAGATCATTTAGAAAAACACATTCGAACCCACACGGGTGAAAAACCATTTCAGTGTTCCTACTGTGAAAAAAGGTTTAATCATAAAAATGATTTAGAGACCCACATTCGAACCCACACGGGTGAAAAACCATTTAAGTGTTCTTACTGTGATAAAAGTTTTAATCAGAGAAGTAATTTAAGAGAGCACCTTCGAACCCACACAGGTGAAAAGGCATTTAAGTGTTCTTACTGTGATAAAAGTTTTAATCTCAAAGGTAATTTAAAAAAACACATTCGAACCCACACAGGTGAAAAACCATTTAAGTGTTCCTACTGTGATGAACAGTTTTAATCGTAAAGAATCATTTAGAAAAGACACTTTCAAAACCCACAACGGGTGAAAAACCATTTAAGTGTTCTAACTATAGATAAAAAAATTTTAATTATAAACATGATTTAGAAACCCATCTTCGAACCCACACGGGTGAAAAACCATTAAAGTGTTCTTACTGTGAGAAAAGTTTTAATCGTAAAGAACATTTAGAAAGACACATTCGAACCCACACAGGTGAAAAGCCATTTAAGTGTTCTGACTGTGAGAAAAGTTTTACTGATAAAAATTGTTTAAGAGTTCACCTTCGAACCCACACAGGTGAAAAACCATTTAAGTGTTCTTACTGTGATAAAAGTTTTAATTGTAAAAGTCATTTAAAAGTTCACCTTCGAATCCACACAGGTGAAAAGCCATTTAAGTGTTCTTACTGTGATAAAAGTTTTAATCAGATAAGTAATTTAAGAGATCACCTTCGAACCCACACAGGTGAAAAGCCATTTAAGTGTTCTTACTGGTGATAAAAGTTTTAAATCAGAAAGTAATATTAAGTAGATCACCTTCGAACCCACCAACAGGTGAAAAGCCATTTAACATGTGTTGCTTACTGTGATAAAAATTTTTAGTCAAAAAAGTCATTTAGAGAGCCACATTCTAACCGCCACAGGTGGAAAAACCAATTTCAAGTGTTCTTACTGTGATAAAAGTTTTAATAATAAAAGTAATTTAAAAGTTCACCTTCGAACCCACACAGGTAAAGCTTCAACTTCACAGAAAACATAAAAACATTTGAATCTTTATTAAAGATTAGTGTTAAAAATGAACATTGATTGTTACGACAGTCCTGAAATTATTTTAAAAATATGAATTATTATAAATTACTGTATTAAGAATTAAGTAATACTTTATATTAGTTGTCTGGTAGATAATAGGTGGCAGTAGTAATACTTTATATTAGTAGTCTGGTAGATAGTAGGTGGCAGTAGTAGGCTTAGGAGACTGAAGCTTTAGTCTAGATATTTAAATGAAGGCCTAGATGTGTTGATGAATGTTTATTGTATTTATTAAGAGGTTTTGTTTTTTTCTTATGTTTATGAAGCAGGAAAATAATTATTTAAAAAAATACTTTTTCAATTTTTACTACGTTTATTTTTCAGTTATTTTGTCCATGTTGCCAGTTTGACTTTTAAATAGGTTTGTTTTTTACTCATTTTACTCACGTGTTTATTCTAAACTTAAAATATTATTTTATGTAATGCAAAGAGGAATTAAGATTTAGGTATGTATATTTTTTATGCAATTTATTGAATTTATATTTTTTATACAGTACTTACTTTATACCTGGACTTAAACTGAGACTAATAAATGATTTGTACCGTTTTAGAGTTTCATTCTTCCTAATGATAAAGCTATCCACAGCAACTTAATTTGGTTTTATTTTTTCTTGGTTATCATTGAACTGTCTTCTTATATTTGGTTTTACTATAAAGCAGAGCTGTGGAAACGGTAATTGTTTGACCTATACCCAAATCTTTGACAAGTAAAATCGTCGTTAACTTTTTTTAAAATTAAAATCTCTCTACCATTTTTCTCATGTGTTTGAATGTATCGACGGATTAGCCTTAGGGCCGCTTTCCCCAAAATTTCTTAATCGTAGCTTAAGTTAGCTTAGTTTAATTTTAATCTGACGTTTAAACGGACATTCACTTTCCCCAAAAAATTACGACCTCGGTTTTGTTTATGCCAAGTTTAAGAACTTTATTCTAACTTGTAGCAAGGTTGGCATCCTGTACACTATAAATAAAAATCAGCTGATCGATCATCTGTGATATCTTTTTGGCCTTCCGCTTTCACTCTTCAAAGCCTATTTTCTCGATTGCCGTAATTTTTTTTATGAAGGCATATTTTCATCGTTGCTCAAATGCATGTTTCAAACTAATATTCGATATAATTATGGAAAATAAAATGACTAATGAAAGCAAAGAGACGGTCATAAATTTTGCTCAACAAGAGGGGTTTGTCTAAAGGTGAATCTGCAAGAATATAATTGAAAGGAAAGTATAAGTTTAGTGATGAGAAAAGTTACTTATTGTAGATTGTATAGGCCTGGTCAGCCAAACTTTATCAAAAGTACTGATCTGAAAATATAGAATCATCATGGATATACCAAAATCAAAGGATTGCTGTAGAATTTGACACTCACTTTAATTATTAATGTTAATTAGCAAAATGAGAATGAAGTAAATGTGCAAATAACTCAAAATAGTCTCAAAATATATAGAATCCATAATTGATGATTTATCCAAAGTTAGTGATGAAGAAGGCTTGTATAGGCTATAAGTACTTTCACTGATTCTTCAGAAATTTTGTTGATTGCTTATCAGATTCAAAAAATTTCCAAAGCTTGGGTCCAGAATATTCTGCAAATAATTTGGAAGGGAAGAATACAAGAGTTGGTTCAGATAAAAAACTTATGAAAGCAGTAGATATTTAGCATTTAAGATAAATAAAAAGGAAAAGTATCCCTATTAAAGCTGAGAAAAAAATGTGCCAAAGATTAGCTACATTGGCAGGAAAGAGGATAGAATATGTGGAAAAGAAAAGCAACTGCTCTTAATATTGACACAGAGGGCAGCTGAGGATCAAAATAAATTTCAAAGTAAGACCATGATTTGGTTTAAAACCTTGCAAGAAGAACAGCATTTAAGATGAAAATTAGGTCTGAAGAACATGATTCCAAGATATAATTTTATAAGAGTCATATTACCTTGAAAGCTACAAGAACCTAATATCGGCCCTATATATATATAATATATATATATATATATATATATATATATAGTATATATATATATATATAATATATATTTATATATATATATATATATTCTATATATATAATATATATATGATATATATATAAAAATTAGATGAATTAGAATTAGATGGGTACCAGAATTTCTTACAGCGAACTAACATATTTCAATGTGGATCACCTATCCATCAGTCACCCAACACATTCACTCTGCAGCCCCCACTCACTCCATTCAAAACATCACTGAGATCATTCCAGAAAGTACATTTCACTCTCTTCAATATGATCCTCATATGATCCATATAATGCCACACACACACTTTAACAATCTTAAATTTAATCATTAATATTCTAGCACTCACAAACCCAAAACTGACCATAGATCTATGCCACAGATCACTCATCAGAATAGTAACTCCTTCTTTACCCCCCCCCCACTCCATTTTTTTTATCACTTTTGTTATAAAACTATTTTCCAAATACTATACTGTAATATAATAAAACTAGTATCAATAATAATTGGTATCAGTCATTTTGTAACTTCTGTACAGTATGGTACTCAATATTGCCAAGGTGAAAAGTTTGATATATGTTAAAATTTTGTTACACCACTCTCCATATATATATATATATATATAATATATATATATATTATATATATATATATATATATATATATAATATATATATACTATATAAATATATATATTATCTATATATATATTATATATATATATATATATATATATTTATAAATAATATATTCACACTATATATATATATATATATATATATATATATATATATATATATATATATATATATATATATATATATATATATATATATATAAATAATATAAAAATATATATATATAAAATAAAAATTTTATATATAATATATATATATATATAGTATATATATATATATAGGTACCTCAGCTCCCGAAGCATGCATGTAACAAAAAAACTATAACAACTTCAGGAAAATAAATAAAATTTTATTAATCAGGAGACATTTTTATCCATGAAATTTAAAAAAAAAAAAAAACGCTGTTGAAAAATTTAAAATTGTTAAAAATGTTGGGAAATCTGTATGATAATGAGAAGAAGAACGAAGGACTCCATCGTTTGGAGTGAACGTCAAAGATGCCAAATGTCTTTTTTTTTTTAACTAAAAGATATCCCACGGGTAATTCACAAAGATGGACAGAGTCGGGGTTTCTCGGCCTACCGGGGACGACGGGGGGACTTCCCGTCCCCTCCTTCTTCCCTCCGCTTGGCTTGAACCCTAAAAAGGAATAAAAAGAAAAATTAACATTTTTTCCAGAGCATAATTAAAAACAATATTTGCAACTCTTGCTGTCGCACTACTGCGGAAATGGAAGGTTGATGAGAACGTACGCTTGCCAGACCTAAGATCTTACGATTGCCAGACCCAAAGATTATTATAATAATAATTTAAGTGTTATTAAAAAATATTAGAAATAAAATAATTTTTTTTTTTGTTTCATCGATGAAATTTCTGGCGAAATCATAATGTTATTTATTTTCCTTTAGCTGTTATCTTTTTTTTAGTACTGCCATGATGCTTTCGGGGGCTGGCCCATATATAATATACTATATACTATATATTATATATATGTATATATATATATATATATATATATATATATATATATATATATATATATATATATATATATATATATATATATATATATATATATATATATATATATATATATATATATATATATATATATATATATATATATATTATTATTATATATATTTTTAGTATATATTATATTATAATATATCATGTATATTTTCTTTTTTATAATAGTATATGGTATTGTTCTATATTTGAATCAGTTCAAATTTTCAATAAATTTTCTAGAGTTCAAAAAATTTCTAGTTCAGAAAAGTTAAGCTAAGTTTTTTAAGAAAATTCTTTAAGTGGCAGCTTCTGGCATAATTCCAGAAGCTGCCATTAAAGAATTTTCTTAAAAAACTTAACTTAACTTTTCTGAACTTAGAAATTTTTTTGAACTTGGAAAATTTTTTCAGAAAATATTTAGATCAAATACTAGATATTTACCAAATCTAAAATATAAATTACTTTTAAAATTACAACAACCAGCATCTAATGAAGTTTCAGAAAAGAAACGAAAATCTGTGCTTAAGTAAATTATTAAATAGTGACTTTCCTCCTAAATTGGATAAAACAAAAAAAATGCATTTTATGATCCGAAGGAAAATCAGAAATAAGAGATTTTATTTATTTAACAATAATAATAATTTTTACACACGCACGTAATATATATATATATATATATATATATATATTATATATATATATATATATATATATATAATATATATTAAAATAATATATATATATAAAAATGTTTATATTTTATAAAAATATATATATATATATAATATATATATATATATATATATATATATATATATATATATATATATATATATATATATATATAATATATATATATTATATTATATATATATATTATATATACTATACTAAATTAGAAACAAAATCCCACACTCCAATATTTTCAAATATGAAGTATCTGTGCCAGTTAAATAATCATTTAAATTACTAGGATAAACTACCCTGCCATTGGGAACATGACGATCACAACTTTTGGTCACCCGATAAATAACGAAATTCCCTCTAGGTGGGACGAAGAGGAACAAATCGTTTGTATTAACAGCAAATTTACTTAAGATATCATACTCATAGAAACCACACATTCTCAACTTGTTTAGATTTTCAAAGTTTCTTTTAACGACCAATATGTTTTGAAATGTTGCATGTTCAAAACCCTTGCGGAAAGAGGAGCCTTTGTAGGACGGTCCACATTCACCTGTACAAAGTTTGATGAACTGAGTAGAAAGGTGTTTATCATTCATCTCGAAACACACCATTTGACCAACCATTTTCTCATTGTACGACATCTTGATAAAAGTTTGGAAGCTTTCGTGTCCCGCACACCCATTCAAATCATTAAACTGAAATTTTATATATATATATATATATATATATATATATTATAATATTATATATATATATAATATTATATATTATAATATATAATATATATATATATATTTATATATATAGTATTATATATTATATATCATATAAAAATAGAGAGAGAGAGAGAGAGAGAGAGAGAGAGAGAGAGAGAGAGAGAGAGAGAGAGAGAGAGAGAGAGAGAGAGAGAGAGAGAGAGAGAGAGAGAGAGAAGAGACCTTAGTAGCTAGAATTTTTTTTTTTTTTTTTTTACCGTTCAAGGGTAACAAATTTTATTGAAAAACAGACACTCATTTCAGTGAAACAGAACGGATGACTCAAAAGAGAATAACACTTGGACCTGAAAGTGAATATGAATTGTATTGGGGGAAAGAGGAGGGAGAAGTAGCAAAAAGTCAGAAACTTTCACTACGCTGAAGTGACTTCAAAGTTGGTACGATAACAATTTATTTTCGATTTACGAATTTCCACTCAAAATGATTACATTGATTTTACATTTTTTGTGATGGAAAAGGAAATAAAGGTTGTTGAATATCAGCGATCACCCCATAAAGTACTAGACATTAAAGTATCAATAAAAATTAGGAAGAAAGTGGTAATAAATCATTTTCTTCAGAAAGTAAAGGACTGAAGAAAAGTCTGAAACTTAGACATGACTCTCTCTCTCTCTCTCTCTCTCTCTCTCTCTCTCATCTCTCTATCTCTCTCTCCTTCTCTCTCTCTCTATCTCTCTCTCCCTCTTCTCTTCTTCTCTCTCTCTCTCTCTCTCTCTCTCTCTCTCTCTCTCTCTTCCAAAGAAAACGCAGAACCAGATTCTCAAAGTTTATGAGAACATGAAAGGTTGAGGCAATTGTATACCCATCTTATTCAAATGTGGTATACCCAAAAATGTGTGTAGCTGAAAAAGTAGTCATCCATAACAACAATTCTTGGTTTTTTTGAACGCGACATTGAAAGGTTTTGAAGAATTAAGGTTTTAGGTTTTTATTCTATGTTATAGTTTATGAGTACTTTCATCCTTAGGATATTTTCATGTAGGTAACGATTAGATGATTTTTTTTTCTTTTTTTAAGGTTAAAATTCGGTTTAGGACCTATTAAGTATAGGTTAATTTTTGTTAAGTATACAACAGTAAACCTCATGTCTACTTCAATCTTTTTCTTAACCTAAACGCAGTTTCGAACATCCCTAAAACTAACCCATTATGTCTGGCACATTGTTTACATCAAAAAAATCCCAAAAACCCCCATTGGTAGGTAGAATAAAAACATCGATTATAGGAAAAAATCGATATTTGGTCAACATTTACGCTAATCCAACACTTACCAAAGGTAACATTACAGTGTCTGGTATCCGAATTAGAGGACAATGGAAAGGTCTTAATAAAGAAAGTAATTGGAAAGTTTAAAGAGCTTGAATAGTTATCCGGACGTTTCTATGGAAGCAGTTGTCCATTTATATTCTTTGAAAACATTTTAATATTATTTTCCTTGATTAAAAACTTCCAATAATGTATATGAATCATTTTATAAAATAACGAAGAAAACAAATAAAAAAAAACGGCACGGTTTAATTTTAACTCACCAAAATCTAATTGAGATCCTCAGGAACTTCAGTCAACACGAAGAGAATTAAATTATTAACTTATTGTCCGAACTAATTTCACCGTACTTGATTTCACCCTCAATTGATGGCGCTGTAATATCTTTCCATTTCATTATCAACCTTTTGTATATCTTGTAGAAAAAATATTAAGAAAGGAAACATGAGAGACTTAATTGTCAAATAAGTTATTAGAGAAAAAAAAAGAGAATGAAGGAAAACCAAATCTGTAATTAGAAATTCTTTCACTATCTCAATGATAAGGTTTCAGAATTGTCAATAGCTTAAAATTTTCTTTTTTATTTACGTTATTTCAAAAGAAAATGATAATATTGAGGACTTTAAGTTATTTTGAATAGATCTTATCACCTTGATTTCATAAATTAAATAGTTACTTGCTAGAAAGTTTAATCAAAAAAAATACAAATAAAAATTAAAATAAACATTACCTCTCTCAAATCCTATAGTACTCTCAAAATTTGAATAACCGGCATGATACCAAAGATTCAAGATTACAGGAATTGAACTGGATGTCTTGTCTATTTTCTTTATGTCCTCTTCTGTTGCCTTAGGAATGCCTTTCTGTCTTTTCGATGTCCACATTTGGACTCTCGTAAGTTCTTTCAGATTTTTTGAGATGCCTTTTGAAGTACACCTACAGACAAACATTATCTTGGAAAACTCTTTCCTTGAGAGATAAGTAATCCTGTCTTCACATTTCCTCTTCATTCCTTTAACAGAAGAGATAAAAGTTCTTTTCGGACATTTTGAAGAGTTGTAAGCATCAGACGAGCTTAAGAAATTTTATAATTTATCGGAAGAAGATCCTCCATTTCATATGTTAAGTATCTAACAATTTTTTGGACAACTATAACTAATTTTCGAGACTATCTTAATGCAAGGAGAACAAAAACGAATGTCCACATGTGAAGAACTGTGGTATTATTCAAAATCGTTGAAATCTGAATAGCAAACCTCACATGTGCATAATTTCTTCCATTTTGCTGTAATTATATATATATATATTATATATATATATATATATATTATAATATATATATATAATATATATTATAATATTATATATATATAATATCTTATATATAAATATATATATTATATATATATATATATATATAATACAAGATTAAACACCACCGCTCCGGGCATAGCCCTAACTTCAGGAGGGAGTGTACCATTTAAACGTCCGAGACAGTAGCGAGGCCAAGCCAAAAGGAGAGAATGCTCACATTCTCCAACCCGACCAGTCTGCGAAACTGGAACGCTCTCGCTTTGCTTGGCAGTGCTCTACCACGGGCTATCGGGAGCTTTTATATACAATAAATATAAAAACAACACATATACATAAAACGTACACACACATAACATATATAAAAAATTACAAAACACAAAAACATATATATTATATATATAATATTATAATATTAATATTATATATACTATATATAGTATATATATATATTATATATATATATCACTATATATATATATATATATGTATATATATATATTATATATATATATATATATATATATATATATATATAATTTATATATATGTATATATATATAATATATATAATTATATATAATATATCATATATATATATATATATATATTATATATATATA
>JABUQX010025509.1:17500-32500 GCA_015478945.1 Trachelipus rathkii
ATTGGAAAGGGTACAATCGCCATGGCATCACTGCACCTGTCATAAAATTTAAAGAGTTTGACAATGCATTTTTGCGAGAAAGGGGAAATAGGAGAATATTATATATATATATACTATATATATATTATAAATATCATATATATATAATATAATATAATATATATATTATATATATATAATAGTATATAATATATTAATATATATTATACTATATATATATATATATATAATACATCATTGGTTAAATAGATGCTACATACAGTACATACATGCAAACATACATACATACACATACATACATACATACATCCATACATACATACATACATACCATACATACATCTACATACACTACGACATAAATACATTACATAGTACATTAAATAGGTACATACGTACTATATATAATTTATTATATATAAATATCTGGTTAGATGTATATATATTATATATATATATATATATATATATATATATATATATATAAATAGTTTAATAAGGTCGTAGAACCTAATATGAGGTTGGTAAAGTTGTAACGTGCCAGGGTCCCCTCCCCTTAAAAAAATCCGAAGTGTTCGTATAAGGCTGAAATTTGGTGAGAGAATTCAGAGTTGAATTTCTAGAAGATTGGTATTGATTCGGGGAGTTGGCTCCGGCACCGGTGCTGGAGCCGGTGCGGTGCTGGTAAATAAATATCGTTTAGTCCATATTTGTATCTTATCTATGTTATTTGGACCTGTAAGATCTTGAAAAATGACGTTCATAAGTCCGTAAAGGGTGTCTGGGACCCCCAACGGAGGGGTCCCGACTGAAAAAAATGCATGGAATGGCAAAACAGAGGAAGATAGCGAAAAAAGAGGAAGAAGGATGGAGGAATGAGGATTCAGAGAAGGAAGAGTTCTGAGAAGGAGAACCAGAGTTGGTATCGGCACCGTGCTGGAGGCCGGTGCGGTGCCCGAGTTTTAACATTCGTTTAATAATACAATATTATTACTGTTCACATAAGTGCTTCTGTTCTAACATGTACATGTCGTCAATTGCATTGCATCTTGCAAGATAACCCGTTTTCTAAATGTTGACGACTGACATTTATATTTTCAAATCTCATTTTCTTTTTATAAACGTTAACTAATATAATTTTTTTGTTTGCTTTTTATTCAATTTATTTTTCTGACTTTATTTTTTTTTTTTTTTTAGTTTTATTTTACATTTATACTTTGTGTTTAATTTTTTGTTTTTTATTCAATTTATTTTTCTAACTATTTTTTTTTTTATAAGTTTTATTTTACATTTATACTTTGTGTTTTTTATTTTTTTATTTTAATTTTCTTTTTGTTTGCTTTTTATTCAATTTTCTTTGTGTTTAATTTATTTTTTTATTTTAATTTTCTTTTTGTTTGTTTTTATTTTTCGAACTTTTTTTTTTTTGTAAGTTTTATTTTACATTTTTACTTTGTGTTTATTTTTTTTTATTTTAATTTTTAAAAAAATTTTATTTAAATTTATTTTTCGAACTTTATTTTTCAAATTTTTATTTACTTTCGTTTTCTTTTCTTTAAAACATTTTGTTTTAATAAAAAATTTATGCTTTTTATGTTTATAACTTAAAAAATTTGCATTTTACATACCTTAAAGCAGTAAATCAGTTAATCAAACCACCCACCCCGCCCTCCTACCCTTCCATGATCTATTGATCTATTGATCTATTGATTCAAGTCATATTATAAGTATCTTTTTGTATAGACATAACATAAAAATAAATTCTTTGCTGTAGTTGTTGTTGTTGAAATGTCGCGTTTGTTGTTACATTTTGTTGCAGTTGTTGATGTTGTTGTAGTTGAAATGCTGTTGTTGCTGTAGCATTTGTTGCAGTTGTTGATGCTGTTGTTGTTGTTGTTGTTGTTGTTGTTGTTGTTGTTGTTGTTGTCGTTGTTGTTGTTTTTGTTGTTAAATAAATCAAACGTTCAAGTTAAATGAAAATATACAACACTTTTTCAAACATATCTCTAAAATATTAATGTTAATTTTACATTAACATTGTAATATTGAAAACTAAACAAAAATATATCTCATCCTAGCCTAACTGACATACAGCATTCATTAAAAAGGTAATAAAATAGAAGTTTCAACTTACCACAAGAAGTCGACATAGTAATCTCAATCTTAACTATGCACAAATAACAAAATATTTATTATTATTAATTATTATTATTATTAATATTATTATATTATTATTTTTATTATTTATTATTATTATTCATTATTAATTCCACATAGATCTCACAACACCTATATAGCGTGCGATCACTTTCCCTGCAGGTCCACAACTAAACATTGTAAGGTAATTGTTCTCTTACCAACACCTATAATTACGCAATTTAGTAGCTCAAGGGATAGCCAACAGAGAACTGTATTTGCTATCCATCACGGACAACCAATGAAATTCGAGGAATGACTCATTAATCTTATATCTTTTGACACATGTGAAGGGTAAACGAGATTTATTACTTTGTTTCCCTTTTGCCCTTACTTAACATATGTTTTATCTAAACAGTAGTTTTTATCTATTATTAATGTATTATTATTATTATATTATTTATTTTTTAGGCTTATTCCGTTTTAGACTCCGTACCCTTTCAGAAAATATCAACATGAAACATGAAAATGATTTTATGCTATAACCACTTGCATAAAGTGATGCAATACTTATTATATTTATTAAACAAACTGGTAGGTTTGGCAACGGCGCATCATACAGAGGCGATTTGACAACACTGTATAGAATTGGATGCTGAGTTACATATAATTCGATGAGCTCTTACGATCAACACTTTAAGACACATTCTTAGATTCCAATACTTATTATATTATTAAAAATTGTAATTTTTGGCAATGACGCATGCTTATTATTATTATTATTTATTCATAATCACCTATATATGTATACTGAACATACATAACCTAACCTCCACACAGCATATCAACACACACAAACAGCAACACACACACCACCACACATCACACACACCACATACGACACACACACACAATAATTATACACACTTTACTTAATACATTAACCTGGCAATCTTCGTACTAACTTACTGATCACATAAAGTACCTAACACAGCGTACAAAACGTGACCTATTCACACTTTTTCAAACATATCTCTAACATATCAATGTAATTTTTACATTAACACTATCGAATTACGTAGCATTTCGAGTATCCATTTCGGATAAACATAGCACAAAAAAACGAGTTCTTTATATACTAACCAACGGAATATATGCTAACATAACAATGTTTTCACATCTAAATAAAGCTAACATAGCATAATATGAACTAAGAAAATAATTACAACGACAAACCTAAACACAGCTTTACCCACTAATAAACTGTTAACATTAAACAAAGTTTCCACACTTAACACCAGTAAAGTAACCAACTTTACATACAAAACGTAACTATTCACACTTTTTCAAACATATATCTCTAACTATTTCAATGTTAATTTTACATTAACACTATCGAATTACGTAGCATTTCGAGTATCATTTCGGATAAACATAGCACAAAAACGAGTTCTTTATATACTAACCAACGAATATATGCTAACATAACAATGTTTTCACATTAATAAAGCTAACATAGCATCATATGAACTAAGAAAATAATGTACAACGACAAACCTAACACAGCTTACGCACTATCAAACTGTTAACATTAACAAAGTTCCCACTTAACACCAGTAAAGTAACCAACTTTACATAAAAACGTAAACCATTCAAACTTTTTCCAATCATATTAACGTTATTTACACTTGACACAGTAATATTAACAACAATTTATCATAACTTTTCTAATTACCAAACAGACCAACGAATAACTGAAAACATAACAAGTTTTAACCAACATAACATAAAAATAAGTTCTTTGAATAAAATATCATAGTAAATTGTAATAATTTACTGATTTTAAAGCAGTAAATCAGTAAATCAGTAAATCAAACCATCAACCCTTCCCCCCCCCCCCATACCCGACCTTTTGATCTACTTGATCTATTGATTCATGTATATTTCGAGTATCATTTCGATTAAACATAACACATAAAAATAAGTTCTTATATACTAACCATCGAATATATGGTATCATAACAAAGTTTTTACATTAATAAAGCTAACATAACATAACCTGAACTAAGAATATAATGTACAACGACAAACCTAACACAGCTTACGCACTAATAAACTGTTAACATTAACAAAGTTCCACACTTAACACCAGTAAAGTAACTAACTTTACATACAAAACGTAACTATTCATACCTTTTTCAAGCATATCTCTAACATATTAACTTTAATTTTACATTGACACAGTAATATTTAACAACAATTATCATAACCCAGTCATTATCATCATACAGACAACGAATATATTGCTAACGTACCAAAGTTTTAACCAAACATAACATAAAAATAACAAAATTTTATCCAGACATAACACAAAAATAAGTTCGTTATATACTAACCATCGAATATATGGTATCATAACAAAGTTTGTACATTAATAAGCTAACATAACATAACCTGAACTAAGATAAGTAATGTAACAACGCAACCTAAAACACCATCCATACGGGCGAATAAACTCAACCTAACATTAGCAAATTCTGCACTTACACAGTAAAGGTTACCTAACACATCGTACAAAGCGTAACCTATTCACACTTTTTCAAGCATATCTCTAGCATATCTATGTTAATTTTACATTAACATCGCAATATTTAACAAAAATTTAGCATAACCCAGTCTAATCATCATACAGACAACGAATATATTGCTACCGTACCTATCTTTTCATCACTTCGTAATATTTAACAAAAATTCATCATAACCTCGTCTAAATATCATAATCCCCCAACGAATAATTGCAATCATAACAAAGTTTTAACCAAACATAACATAAAATAACAAAATTTTATCCTTACATAACCCAAAAATAAGTTCTTTATATACTAACCATCGAAATATGGTATCATAACAAAGTTTTTACATTAAATAAAAGCTAAACATAAGCATAACCGCTGAACTAAGAATATTAATGTACAAACGACAACTAACACACCATACGGGCGAATAACTCTAACATTATAACAAATTTCTGCACATTAACAACAGTATAAGTACCCACACAGTCGTATACAAGCGTAACCTATTTCACACGCTTTTTTCAGCATATCTCTAGCATTTCTATGCTAATTTTTTCATTAACATCAGCATATTTAACAAAGATACCGCATAACCCAGTCTATCATATACAGACAACGAATATATTGCTAACGTAACAAAATTTTTTAACATCAACTTCGTAATATTTAACAAATTCATCATAACTCGTCTAAATATCACAAATACCAACGAATAATTGCATCATAACAAAGTTTTAAACCAACATAACATAAAAATAACAAAATTTTATCCTGACATAACAATAAATTAAGTCTTTGAATAAAATGTCACAAGTAATGCGGTAATAGTTTAATAATATATATATATATTAATATATAATATATTATATATATATATATAATATATATCTATATATATATATATATATATATATTAATATATTATATATAATATAATATATATATATATATTATATATATATATTTATATATATATATATATATATAATATATATATATATATATATATATATATATATATATATTATTATTATATATATATATATATATATATATATATATATATATAAATATACATATATATATATATATATATATATAATAGTATATATATATATAAATATATATATATATATATATATATATATATATATATATATATATAATAAATATATTATATATATATATATATATACATATATATATATATATATATATATATATATATATATATAATATATATATATATATATATATATATAATATATATATATATATAATATATATATATAATATATTAATATATATATATATATATATTATAATATATATATATATATATATATATATATATATATATATTATATATAATATATATATATATATATATATATATATATATATATTATATATATATTATATATATTATATATATATATATATATATAATATATATATATATATGTATATATATTATATATATATATATATATATATATATATATTATATATATATATATATATATATATATATATATATATATTCTAAACTATTACGCATTACTGTGACATTTTATTCAAGAACTTATTTTATGTTATGTCAGGATAAAATTTTGTATTTTAATGTTATGTTTGGTTAAAACTTTGTCTATGATTGCAATTATTCGTTTTGGATTATATTTTTAGACGAGGTTATGATGATTTTTTTTAAATATTACGAAGTTGATGTAAAAAAATTTGGTAACGTTAGCAATATACCTTCGTTGTCCACTGTATGATGATTAGAACTGGGTTATGCTTGTAACTATATTAAACTATTACGCATTACTGTGACATTTTTATTCAAAGAAACTTATTTTTATGTCATGTCAGGATAAAATTTTGTTTATTTTTATGTTATGTTTGGTAAACACTTTGTTAATGATTGCAATTATTCGTTGGGATTATGATAATTTAGACGAGTTTATGATGAATTTTTGTTAAATAATACGAAGTTGATGTAAAAAATTTGGTTAGGCGTTAGCATATATTCGTTGTCAGTATGATGATTAGACTGGGTTATGCTGTATCTTTGTTAAATATTGCGATGTTAATGTAAAATTAGCTAGAAATGCTAGAGATATGCTGAAAAAGTGTGAATAGGTTACGCTTTGTACGATGTGTTGGTACTTTTACTGTTGTTAAGTTTGGAAATTTTTTAATGTTAGTAGTTTATTCGCCCGTATAGGTTGTGTTAGGTTTGTCGTTGTAAATTATTTCTTAGTTCAGTTATGTTATTTAGCTTTATTAATGTAAAAACTTTGTTATGATACCATATATTCATGGTTAGTAATATAAAGAACTTATTTTTGTGTTATGTTAAGTCGAAATAAAGAAATTGTTTTTATGTTATGTTTGTCCAAAATGATACATGAAATTGCAATTATTCGTTGGGGAATATGATATTTAGACGAGGTTATGATGAATTTTTTGTAAAAATACGAAGTTGATGTAAAAAATTTGGTACGTTAGCAATATATTCGTTGTCTGTATGATGAATAGACGGGTTAATGCTATTTTTGTTAAATATAGCGATGTTAATGTAAAATTAACATAGATATGCTTGGAAAAAGTATGAATAGGTTACGCTTTGTACGATGTGTTAGGTACTTTACTGTTGTTAAGTGCAGAAATTTGACTAATGTTAGTAGTATTCGTACGTATGGAGTGTTAGGTTTGTCGTTGTATCATTAATATTTCTTAGTTAAGTTATGTTATGTTTAGCTTTATTAATGTAACAAACTTTGTTTGATACCATAAATAATCGATGGTTAGTATACTAACGAACTTATTTTTTGTGTTTAATGTCTGGATAAAATTTGTTATTTTTATGTTATGTTGGGAAAACTTTGGTACGTTAGCAATATATTCGTTGTCTGTATGATGATTAGACTGGTTATGATAAATTGTTGTTAAATATTACTGTGTCAATGTAAAATTAACGTTAATATGTTAGAGATATGCTTGGAAAAAGTATGAATAGGTTACGCTTTGTATGTAAAGTTAGTTACTTTACTGGTGTTAAGTGTGGAACTTTGTTAATGTTACAGTTTATTAGTGCGTAAGCTGTGTAGGTTTGTCGTTGTACATTATAATTCCTTTAGTTTCAGGTTATGTTATGATTAGCTTTATTATGTTAAAAACTTTGTATGATACCATATAATTCGATGGTTAGTATATAAAGAACTTATTTTGTGTTATGTTTTATCCGAAATGATACTCGAAAATATGACATGACAATAAATCAATAGATCAAAAGGTCGTGGTGGGAGGGTTGGGGAAGGGTTGATGGTTTGATTTACTGATTTACTGATTTACTGCTTTAAAATCAGTAAATTATTACAAGTTACTATGATATTTTAAATTCAAAGATTTATGAGTATGTCAAATATAGTTAGCAGCAGTGTTATGTAATCAGTTATTCGTTGGTCGTATGATAATTAGACAAGGTATGATAAATTGTTTGTTAAATATTACTTTGTGTCAATGTAAATTAACGTATAATCATGATTCGGAAACAGTATGAATAGGGTTTAACGTTTGTATGTAAAGTTCAGTTACTTACAGGTGTTAAAGTGTGGAAACTTTGTTAATGTTTAACAGTTTGATAGTGCGTAAGCTGTGTTCGGTTTGTCGTTGTACATTATTTTTCTTAGTTCATAATGATGCTATGTTAGCTTATTAATTTGAAACCATTGTTACGTTGGCATATACTGTTTGGTTAGTATATAAAGAAACTCGTTTTTTGTGCTATGTTTATCCGCAATGATACTCGAAATGCGACGTAAATCAATAGTGTTACTGTAAAATTAAACATGATATCGTTAGGATATGTTATGAAAAGAGTGTGAATAGTTACGTTTTGTATGTAAAGTTTGTTACTTTACTAGGTGTTAAGTGGTGGAACTTTGTTATCGTTAACAGTTTATATTAGTGCGTAAGCTGTGTTAGGTTTGTCGTTGTATATTAAATTCTTAAGTTCATATGTGCTATGTTAGCATTATTAATGTGAAAACATTGTTATGTTTGCATATATTCGTTGGTTTAGTATATAAAGAACTCGTTTTTGTGCTATGTTTATCCGAAGATGATACTCGAAATGCTACGTAATTCGATAGTGTTAATGTAAAATTAGCATTGATATGTTAGAGATATGTTGAAAAAAGTGTGAATAGTTTACGTTTTGTACGCTGTGTTAGGTACTTTACTGTGATCAGTAAGTTAGTACGCTAAGATTGCCAGGTTAATGTATTAAGTAAAGTGTCTATATTATTGTGTGTGTGTGTGTAATGTGTGTGTGGTGTGTGTGTGTGGGTATGTTGGTTTGTTATGTTATTACATATAATAATTAATAATAATAATAATAATAATAATAATAATAAATTAATAAAGTATTCAGAATCTAAGAATGTGTCTTAAAGTGTTGATCGTAAGAGCTCATCGAATTATATGTAACTCAGCATCCAATTCTATACAGTGTTGTCAAATCGCCTCTGTATGATGCGCCGTTGCCAAACCTACCAGTTTGTTTAATAAATATAATAAGTATTGCATCACTTTATGCAAGTGGATATAGCATAAAATCATTTTCATGTTTCATGTTGATATTTTCTGAAAGGGTACGGAGTCTAAAACGGAATAAGCCTAAAAATAATAATAATAATAATAATAATAATAATAATAATAAAACTACTGTTTAAGATAAAAACAGATGTTAAGTAAGGACATAAGGGGAACAAAGTAATAAATCTCGTTACCCTTCACATGTGTCAAAAGATATTAAGATTAATGAGTCATTCCTCGAATTTCATTGGTTGTCCGTGATGGCATAGCAAATACAGTTCTCTGATTGGCTATCCCTTGAGCGTACTAAAATTGCGTAATGTATAGGTGTCTGGTAGAGAACAATTTACCTACCAATGTTTTAGTTGTGGACCTGCAGGGAAAGTGATCGCACGCTATATAGGTGTTGTGAGATCTATGTGGAATAATAATAATAATAATAATAATAATATAATTAATAATAATAATAATAATAATAATAATAATAATAATAATAATAATAATAATAATAATAATATTTTGTGCGGTTGTGCATAGTTAAGATTGAGATTACTATGTCGACTTCTGTTGGTAATTGAAACTTCTAATTTAAGTTACCTGTTAATGATGCTGTAATGTCAGTTTAGGCTACGGATGAGAATATATTTTTGTTAGTTTTTCAACTATTACAATGTTAATCGTAAAATTAACATTAAATTTTTAGAGATTGTTTGAAAAAGTGTTGTAATATTTTTCATTTAACTTGAACGTTTGGTATATTAAACAAAAACAACAAACAACGAACAACAACAACAACCACACCAACAACAACAACACAACAACAACAGCATCAACAACTGCAACAAATGTAACAACAAACGCAACATTTCAACAACAACAAACATCAACAACTGCAAGCAATGTACACACAAACGCGACATTTCAACAACAACAACTACAGCAAAGAATTTATTTTTATGTTATGTCTGTATACAAAAAGATACTTATAATATGACTTGAATCAATAGTATCAATAATCAATAGATCAGGAAGGGTAAGGAGGGCGGGTGGGTGGTTTGTTAACTGATTTACTGCTCCTCGGTATTTAAAGAGGCAAATTTTTTAAGTTATACACTAGATGTCTAAACTTTTTATTAAAACAAAATTTTCAATGGTGAAACTGAATTAAATAAAAATTTGCAAAAATAAAAGTTCGAAAAATAAATTTAAATAAAATTTTTTTAAAAATATTAAAATAAAAAAAATTAAAACAAAGTATAAATGTAAAATAAAACTTACAAAAAAAAAAAAAGATATCGAATTTTTTTAAAACAAACAAAAGAAAATCAAAATAAAAAAATAAATTAAACATAAAATATAAATGAATTAAAAAGCAAAAAAAGAAAAATTAAAATAAAAAAATAATAAACACAAAGTATAAATGTAAAATAAAACTTATAAATAAAAAAAATAGTTAGAAAAATAAATTGAATAAAAAACAAAAAATTAAACACAAAGTATAAATGTAAAATAAAATACTTATAAAAAAAAAAAAATAAAGTCAGCAGAAAAATAAATTGAATAAAAAGCAAACAAAAAATTAATATTTTAGTTCACGTTTATAAAAAGAAAATGAGTTTTGAAAATATAAATGTGAGTCTTCACCATTTCGGAACTGGATGATCGTGCCAGAGTAAGTCATTTAATGAAATGTAGATGTCAGAACGGAAGCTATGTGAACAGTAATAATATTGTATTATTAAACGAATGTTTAACTAACTCGGCACTGCACCGGCTCCAGCACCAGTCGATACCAACTCTGTCTCCTTCTCAGACTCTTTCCTTCTCTGAATCCTCATTCCTCCATCCTTCTTCCTTTTTTCGCTATCTTCCTCTGTTTTGCATTCCATGCATTTTTTTCAGTCGGGACCCCCTAGGGGTCCCAGACACCCTTTACGGACTTATAACCGTCATTTTCAAGATCTACAGGTTCAATAACATATATAAAAATACAAATATATGGGACAAATGTTTATTAACTCAGAACCGCACCGGCTCCAGCACCGTGGCCGAGCCACGTCCTCCGAATCCAATACGCAAAGTCTTTCTAGAAATTCCAACTCCTTGAACCCTCTCCCAAATTTCAGCCTTATACGAACACTCGATTTTTTAAGGGGGGAGGGACCTGGCACCGTTTTACGCCTTACAACCTCATATTAAAGTTCTACGACGCTTATAAACTATATATATTTATATATATTATAATATATATATATATATATATATATATTATATATATATATATATATATTATATATATATATATATATATATATATATATATATAGTATATAACATATATAATATATATATATTATATATATATATATAGTATATATATAGTATATATATTATGTATGTATGTATGTATGTTGTATGTATGTATGTATGTTATGTATGTATGAACGTATGGTATGTTATGTATGTATGTAGTAATGTATTACTGTATGTATGTTTGCATGTTGTACTGTAATGTACGCATCTATTTAACCATGATGTAATTATTATATATATATATATTATATATTATATATATATTATATTATATAATATATATAATATTAAATATATATGAACAATATATATAATATATAATGATATATTTTTTTTTTCCCATTCTTCTCGCAAAAATGCATTGTCAAAACTCTTTAAATTTTATGACAGGTGCACGTTGATGCCTTGGCATTGTACTTTCCAATCATCGCTCTCTCTCTCTCTCTCTCTCTCATCTCTCTCTCTCTCATCCCCTCTCATTCTCTCTCTCTCTCTCTCCTCTCTCTATCTATCTATCTATCTATCTATCTATCTATCTATCTATCTATCTATCTATCTATCTTTCTATCTATCTATCAATCTATCGAACTTTGTTTATATATATATATATATAACAGTAATTTCATAAAATATGTATAATATATTTATATATATATATTATAATATATATATATATAACTATATATATTATATATATATAATTCACTATATATAATATATATAGTATATATATTATATATATATATAACAGTAGAATTTCATAAAATATCGATAATATTTTGAAATGCTATTTGTTGACTGATCTAACAGGAATTTCAATTTCGTATCTCTTGTTTCGGCATGAAGAGTAAGGAAAATTTGAATGTTTATGTAAAATTAGGACGATAGTTAAATAAGTGATTTGAAAAAGGAGGAAAGAGGAACAAAGAAAGAAAAGTGTAAATCGTGATTGCAACTTTCAGTAAATAGCAAAACATTCTAATAACGAGTCGGTATTTTTAAATTAAGTATTTCATTAAATATTTATTTGACTTTTTTCAAAAATCTGATGGAGGAGCAGCATTTTTTTCGGCACTATTTCTTTAACTTATTATATATATATATATATATATATATATATATATATTATATAGTGTGTGTATGTATATATATATATATATCATAGTATGTATTTTTTATATATATATTATTATATATATAATATATATATATATATATATATATATATATATATATATATATATATATATATATATATATATATATATATTTGTGTGAGTGTGTGAGTTTGTGCGTGTGTGTGTCTGTACGCAAGGATATGAGAGCTTGGGAACTATGGAGTATCAACACTTATTCCCCCTTTCAAAATTCCCACGCTGCCTAACGACATTAGGTGTTAAAAAGCATACGAATAAAACGATAGTTTTCCTATGCACGCTGTACGAGGAGGACCCAAGTCTGATGCTTCTGTTACGGTTTCCTGAAGGTGCCGCCTCCTGAGGGAGCCACTGTGGTAGATGGCATGCATGTGCGGTTTAGTGCTGCTTCTGACGATACCACGCTGACGGGAAAACGAAATGTTTTTCTCTCTCTCTCTCTCTGTTATATATATATATATATATATATATATATATATATATATATATATATATATATATATATATATATATATATATATATATATATATATTATATATACTATATATATATATATATATATATATATTTCTTTTTCTTTTCTTCTTTTTTTTTTTATTTTCATGGAACTATGGAGTATCAAGTTCATTTTGTCCCCCTTTTCAAAAATTCCCTTCCACGCCTCAAAGCGACTTTTTTAGGACGGCTGCTATGACTTTAGTATAAGACAGAGATTGTCTTAGGGGAGGAGAGCTTCAAACACCTCTGCGGCAGCCCACCGCTTCTGACGATACCACGCGCCGAAAAACGTTAACATTTTCCCTCTTTTCTCTCTCTCTCTCTCTCTCTCTCTCTCTCTATATATATATATATATATATATATATATATATATATATATATATATATATATATAATATATATATATAATATATTATATATATATATATATATATATATATATATATATATATATAGGCGAATCTATGTATGCTTGTGTAGGTGTAGGGGAAGGTGTAGGTGTAAGTGTACACATATAAGTGTAAACATACTTATTTATTTATTTATTTATTTATTTATTTATTTATTTATCCATTTATTTATATTTATTTATTTGTTTCGAAAAAAAGCTTCGCTTTTTTTCGTGGGGGAGGGGGGCGGAAGGGGAGGGAGGGGGCGCGAGGGGGCGGAGACCCCTAATTCCCACGCTAATTAATATTTTCCCACCTACGGCCGGAACCCGTGCACAACTACTAGTGTGCAACTATTTATTTTTTATTCTTTAATTTTTTTAGTAGGATTAAATATTAAAGAAATTAAATTGCATCTTATTATAATAACACTCCAATGATTTATTATTTAATGAAAAAAAACGTCATCAAATTTTAGTTAGTCCAAATGTCAAACCAACATGATTGTTGCAGACACTTTACAACACATGCCCTATACATTTTTGAGGAGAAAAATGTGTGTAAAAATATGACCGCGTGGACGCTTTATACCTACAACTTGCGGTTGAATATCAAGAACAACCGCTTTGTTTTCAATACTGAAATTCAAATTTATGAATACGAAGCAATTCGGAAAATTGACTCTCATGTTTCAAAAATTAACGTCTCAGCGAACGAACGAATACGTATGTTGTTTGCGGTTTGTCAGATCTCTTGCTTTTATTAGTATTATAATTCTCTCTCTCTCTCTCTCTCTCTCTCTCTCTCTCTCTCTCTCTCTCTCTCTCTCTCTCTCTCTCTCTCTCTCTCTCTCTCTCTATCTATCTATCTATCTATCTATCTATCTATCTATCTATCTATCTATCTATCTATCTATCTATCTATATATATATTATATATATATATATAATATATATATAAATATATAATATATTATATTATATATATATTATATAGTATATATATATTATATTATTATATATATATTATATATATATATATATTATATATATGGCTCATGTCGTTATCCGCCTCCAGTTAAGCTCAAACCAATTTTTTTTTTTTAAATCTAATACTTAATCGAATAAAGTATTGAAAGCTCTCTTGGGGCCATATGCGTTTTATTTCATTAATTTTTTTTTTGAACAATGCAGAGTGAAATAAATAAATATACAAATAAATTACATTAATATATAAGTAAAGTAAAGGTTATCTAGAGTTTTTAATTAGTTAAATAGATTTAACTATACATAAGCAATAGGTTAGCCTATGTTTAATATTTTTAGTT
>JABUQX010025509.1:50000-51436 GCA_015478945.1 Trachelipus rathkii
AGCCTCCTCCCCTCCTCCCACCCCTCCTCCATACTCATGCCCCCCCCATCTTTTATGATCTAGTGATTCATATCATATTTTGTATAACATAACACAAATACTGTTATTTTATTTTTGTTTTTTATATGCTTTTAAACAGTTTGTTTTTACTAAATTTTTAACGCTTTTCATATTTATAACTTAAGAAATTTGGGTTTTACCATACCCTATAACCTGTAAATCAGTATCCAAACCACCCACCCCTTTCTCCCCCTACCCAACCTGGATATTTACTAATCATTCATAGTAATATTTAACAATTTTATCATAACCTTGTCTAATTAATCATACTGATCAATGAATATATGCTAACATTAACAAAGTCCATACTTACAACAAGTAAAGTAACTACATTGAGTGCAGAACGGACCTACTTACCTTTTTTCTAAGCTGATCGCTGATATTTTTACATTAACATAGTATTATTTAATAAAATTTTATCATAACCTTGTCTAATATTCATACTGATCAATGAATATATGCGAACGTAACAAAGTTTTCACATCAAAAGCAAACATAGCATCACCTGAACTACGAATATAACGTACATTCACAAACCTAACACATCTTAAACATGAATAAACAGTTTACATTAACAAACTTCCATAATTAACAACAGTAAAGTAACTAACATTGAGCGCAAAACGTAACCTACTTACACTTTTCTAACATATCACTGAAGTTTTTACATTAACATAGTAACATTTAAACAAAAAAATTAATCACAACCCTTATGTAATATCTTACTGATCAAATGAAAAATATATGCTAACGTAACAAGTTTTCATTTAATAAAGCAAACATAGGATCATATAACTACGAATATAATGTACACTCACAATCCTATAACACATCTTATACACGAATAAAGCAGTCAACATTAACAAAGTTCAATACTTAACAACTGTGACATAACTAACATTTGCATACAATACGTACTTATTTCACCACTTTCCCAAACATATCTCTAACATAAATATTTATTATTTTTTGCACGACCATAGTACTTAAACAAAAATTTATAACAATCTACTGTAAATTATCATACTGATCAACGAAAATACGCTATACGCAGCAAAGAATTTCACATCAAATAAAGGCTAACATATCATACATGATGTAACAAATATAATGTATACATCAAAAATCGAACATACCCTATGCCTGAATAAATCACTAACATTAGCAAAGTTCCATTCTTAACAACAGTAAAGTAACTACCGAATGCATACAAAAAGTAACCGATTCATACGTTTCAAACCATATCTCTAACATAATCATTACTATTTCGTATTGAACACTGTAAATATTTTGCATCATACGGTACCTAATTATCATACGATCAACGGAATATATGCCACACGTAACAAAGTTTCACATCATAAAGCTAACATATG
>JABUQX010025510.1:0-10000 GCA_015478945.1 Trachelipus rathkii
CATTGTACTTCGTTCGGATCGCGTTCTGGGTGTTTAACCGTTTCGCATTTATCATGCGCTGCTCGCGCGTTTTCGTGCGCCGCTTTAATTTTTATATATATATATATATATATATATATATATATAAAGAGGAACTCTTCACACATACCTATGCCTCTAATTCAAATTAGACGAATTCGGAGCCATTCCTCCTTCTCTATCTCCCTGTCATTCATTACCGCCTATTATAATTTCCCACTCAGTGATTGATGCTAAGAAAGGGAACGGTCCTGGCTATATTCTTAGTGTGGTTCTAAAAATTTGCGTTTCGGAGTTTGCACACAGCTTTGATAAATTGTTTCGCATTTCAATTTCAACCTTTCCATCATCTATAAACCTGAGATCATTCAACCTGTACTGAAAAATGAAGACACCTCTTGGCACTTAACCATCGTGCTACCGCTTGAACTTCTGTTCTCTCATGCGTTTTCTAATCTAATTTTAGCAGAAAGATTTGGAACCGTCTTTAATCTTTTAATCTTATCTCTGATAGTTTGGTATGTAATCCGCAAGAGGCGTTATTCTCGTATTCTTTTTCCATTTCTCTTTGATTTTTGGTTCTCCGATCTTCAACATTTTGTTGATTCTATTGCTGTGGCAATGATTATATCACTGGTCAACAAAAATGCTCTTTGAAATTGTTTCCTTTCTCATAATAGTTAAACTACCCTAATATTAGATTTTCCATTTATTAGCTCTGGTTTTTTAAAGACAGTAATCTCAAATAGAAATGCAAAGAATACGCTTTGAAGTACTTTTTTTTTAAATAAGTAAAGTACCACAATTTTTGGTCGAGAAAAATGAATGTAACATTATATTTTGTTAAGTAGTCCTAACTCTGGTTTTATAGATACACTAACTTAAAATAAAGGACTTAATCACATTGAACGGGTTCTTTTGAAATCGATGTATATCCTCTTCTGTGAAGTTCAGGGACATGACAAGTGACATTTACCTGCTCGATGGATCCGTTCTCGATGCTCGTCATTCCGGCACAACACAGTTGTCAGGAAGTTCAGGTAAGAATGTAGGAAATGAATTTTCAGTGACATATTGCAACCTAATCGATGGCATTTTTCTAAAGGATTTTTCATAATCTGAACGTAGTTGTCAATTCTTCGATTTTCCAGGAAGCCATGAACAACCTTTAAAATTCCTCCCCTGCTGCTTTCTCATGACCCTGAAGAACTTGGTAGAAGTTTTTATCTTTCAGATGTTGACGAATATACGGGCCAATGAAGATGCCTTCTATAACTTTAGCGTCACTGAACTGTGGAAATAGTCTTCTGAGGTACTGAAATGCTACTCCACCCAGGTTCATCCCCTTTACAAATTTCTTCATGAGTCCAAGTTTTATGTGTAGAGAGGGAGAAAATAATTTTGGTTCTTTCTACCAGAAGATCATGCTGAACATTTTCCTTTGGGGGCCAGACTTTTATTTTGTAGTGGAAAGACCTATCCCGACTGTTCCACTGACACAGGAAACAGCAGTAGTTGATGTATCTCAGTTGCATGACCAACAGTATTGCAATGACCTTCAAGTCTCCACAGATTTCCCCTTGATAGTCGGTGTACTTAATTGCTTCAAGAATTGATTTCATGTTTTCATATGTTTCTTTCATGTGGACAGCATGGCCTATAGGAACTGATGGGAGAGAATTGCCATTGTGTAACAATACAGCTTTTAATCTTAACTTCGACGAGTCTATGAATAGTCTTCAGTCCTGTGGACTGTACTACAAATGTAAAGCTCTCATCAAATCACTCGCACTACAGCAGGCAACAAGAGTATTTTCCTTTCTAAATTACTGACTAAAATCTTTTTGTCGATTCCTGTACAGAGTCACATTAACATTAGGTAGTAGAAGATTCCTTTATTAAAGCCTTGATGCCAGAATCTCTTCTTTGTCTCAAGTAGGTCCTAGTCTCGAATTAAATCATCTAGTCCAGCCTGACAAAACCTTTCTGGTTCACTTGTCAGTTCAGTTTCTGGGATAAAATCAGAATCCTCTGATGATGAAGAACGCGGTGATTTCTCCTTTCCACAGTCCTCGTCTACATCTGACTGCTGAGTGTACTCTTCTGGAGGGAGTGGTAGACCGTCTCCATCTGGTACTAGTCGAATGGCTGACGGAATGTTGGGTATACTTCAGTCCGCCTTTTTTTACCGGTCATGCGATGCTGGAGGGGAGTTATCGTGCAGAAATAGGAATTGTTTGCGTGATTTGATGGCTCTCTCCAAATCATTGGGACTGCAAACGGCATTGAATTTATTTGTTTGTTCAATCATCCCGTAGGTTCACAGCACATGAATTGTAGACGATATGCTGTGCCCAGTGCTTGTCCTAACCACCTAACTGGATACCGAAATAGTGTCGATATGTTGTCTTTATGAGTGGAGTAATTCGACGTTTCTAGGTAGAAAAAGTCACTTACCACACACGTAACAAAAAATTGTCAAAGTTTTACAATTACGTGGCATCCACCAGGATTCCTAACCTGAAGTACGAAAAAATAAGCAAAAATAACCAAAGATCATTTCTTTATTTGAAAATTAATATATATATATATATATATATATATATATATATATATATATATATATATATATATATATATATATATATATATATATATATATATATATATATATATATATATATATATATACTATATATATATATATATATGATATATATATATATATATTAGAGTTGATTAAAAAAAATATTTATTAATTTTTTGAGATACTAATTGTTTAGGTTATGATAAAAAGAAAATATGCGAAATTTTAGATCAAGCGGATGATAGTTATGAGTCGCTACCATAACATAAAAATTTGCTCATTTATTAGTTTAACAAATTAATATTTAAAGTATCGTTTTATGATGTTATTATTTATTTATGTGTTTGTGTGTCAGAAAGCTATCAAAAACGTACATATACGTTAATGTCTAAAATACTGTGATTATTATAAGTCTATAACTTTCCATTCCCCCAACTCCTCCTCTCCTCCCATGCTACTTCAAAGGACCTTGAAAAATTCTGAGTCATGACGAAGTTTTGAAGTTGAAACTAAATATAATTGTTTAGTATACACAGTTCTTTCACAAAGTGAGGTATTGTGTATTTTCATTTCTTTAAATCTTGATAAAGATTACCTTTAAAGATGAATAAAAGGCATAAGACAAGCGTATGGCTAGTTGAGCAAATGTCTGATAAATTAAACCAACATATTCTTCCAACAAAAAGAGAAACTCTCGCTTTATTTATGAATTATAATAATTCGAAGAAGCCAACCAATAGAGAAGCTTTACCATCAACTGTAAACGATGTTTAAAAAGTGTGCCAAAAGGCAAGCATACCAACAACACAGAAATGCAACGCTTTGAAAAAACCTAACAGATTATTTGATGAATGGCAAAAACTTAAGAAAAATAAAGAGGATAAACAGAAACAGTCAAAAAACTTGCAAGGAAAGCAATGGAATTGGAATGTAAATTTGAACCAATATTTGATATAGATCACGCTGATGCTATAGATATCATTAAAATTGAGGATGGTAAGTTTCTAATGCTTCAGACGGAAGGAAGAAAAGGAAAGATGGCTAGAGCTGATAAAACACATTTAAAAATTGATGCTGAGGTATATGAAAAGCAAAGAAGGTTGGAAAAATGAAGGTTGCGGGAATCATTTTCATTTTAAGAAACAGCTTCTATTGGCTCGTCTTCTGGTTCTTCAGTCAAGAGTGATTCATCAGAGAAATATGTCATTGATCAAGATCAACCATCAATATCAAAAATAAACTTCCACGAGAAAGAAAAGGAAACTTTGTGATGAACATTTGTTTGCAACTTTAGATCTTGCCAAAGTTAGTAACAGATCTGATATATTGTAATCACAGGAAATTGTGTTAAGCAACTTTTTGTAGTTCCCAAAATTCAAAGAAGGACCTGCAATAGCTATTGGGATTGTAAGTCTATGATATGATTGCTGATTGGGATTTAACTAAACAAGTTAAAGCTATGTGCTTTGATACAACGGCATCTAAAACAGGCCGAAAATGGGGCTTGCACACTTATTGAGCAAAAGTTCAATAAAAGTTCCTGTATCTTGCCTACAAACACCACATATTAGAAATTATGCTACAAACTTTGTGTTTCCTTGCATTTACAGCCGTCGTTGGGCTAGTATCGACTGTTTTAAAGCGTTTTTAGGCAAAAGGCCTAAATTGACCAGGCTTGATGACATTGAACAGATGATGGAAATATAAGAAGGATTTTAACAGTTTTAAAATGATATAATGAATTTTTTCCCTGAAAGCTTTCTGACAGAACACCCAAGCAAGGTGATGTAAAGAAATGCTAAGAAATTGTCAAATTATATTATTTATCTTGGTGGATGTCCTAGGTCAGGAATAAATTTTAGAAAACCTGGAGCATATCATAGAGCAAGATGGATGGCGAAAATACTTTATTGCATGAAAATTTGGATGTTTAAGCAATGTGCACACAATAGATGACCTAGAACTTCTCTAAAATCCTCGCACAGGTATTGAATAAAAATAAAGAAGTTGTCTGTGCAGCAATAATAAGATATTTGTGGTATCTGTCAGAAGATAAATTGCATATGTCATTCTTTGAGAAATGAAGTATCAATACAAGACAAAATATAAAATTGAAAGAACCATTAATAAAACATCACAACTAGTTCATCAAAATTGAACGACTGTTGACATGGAATTCTATTGAACTAAATATTAGAGGATTTTCTAATGGAAACCAAAAACATGTTCCTCAATCTTGGAAATAACCCTTTTATTTTATCCAATACAGTAGAAGAATGGCTCAACAAGAAACATTTTGTTGCAGCAAAAGAAACATTGTTCATGAAGTGCGAAGGTTGCTATATGATAACGTAGAGGAGAGGTATTAAATTAAAGCTGAAGGATTATAATAAAATATTCAAAACAACTGATAAACAAAATGGTTTACTACAAATTGTTATTAGCTATATCGAAAGATTGAAAAACGCAAAATAAAAAAAAACTATCCATCACTCAAGCAAGAATCTCTAAAATAGCCACAGTGTGATCTTAGCAAATTGAAGTGCATATGATAGGATATGTTGGAACTTCAACATTAAAAAAGATAATGTGCTAACATGGCTATATGCCTCTAACAAAAAACTTTTATAAGATTATGAAGGAAAATTAGAGAAGGGGGAATTCAAAGAAGATATTATGTTTTTAATCATTTTAAAAATTAATTTACAAAAATTTATAATAAAAGTTTTAGGGCGATTTTATTTTGTAATATATATATATATTATAATATTTATATATATATATTATTATATATATATATATATATTATATATATATATATATATATATATATATATATTATATATTATATATATATATGATATATTATATATATATATATATATATATATATTATATATATATATTACTATAAATATATATATTTAAAGATATTTATAGTAAAATTTTTGCTGAGATTTTACTCATTAAAAATATATATGATATAGGGAATTAGAATTCTTCTTCTTTAACTTGCTGTTTTCCTTCCTCTTCTATTAATACCAGTTCAACTTCCTATTTATCAGCAATTAGGAGCCAATCCCTATCTGTAAGAATGGTAACTTTTATCGGCTTCTTCTATTTTGATTATTGATTATAATTTTATTATTATTATTATTATTATTATTATTATTATTAATTAATTATTATTATTATATTATTATTATTATGTATATTATTATTAATTATTATTATTATTATGTATTTTTATTATTTTTATTATTATTTATTATTATTATTATTACTTTTTATTTTTAATTTTATTATTATTATGTATTTATTTTGATTATTATTATTATTTTATTATTATTATTATTATTATTATTATTATTTTATTAATTATTATTATTTTATTATATTATTATTATTTATTATTATTATTTTATTTTTATTTTCGATTATTTATTATTATTATTATTATTATTTTATTAATTATTATTATTTTATTATTATTATTATTATTATTATTATTATTATTATTATTATTATTATTATTATTATTATTATTATTATTATTATTATTATTATTATTATTATTATTATTATTATTATTAATTATTTTATTTTCAAAAAAATAAACAATGAAAATATTTCTTTATTCAATTTATATCTAATAAAAGAAGCAACAGATTATATTTTTTAATAGATGGGTTCCCTATCACTCTCTAATTATCTGCAAAGTAGTTAAGTGTAGAATAAAATGGAATTTGGCAGGAATACAAAATCCAAATCTATAATTTTTCTCACTTTTGTTGGTAGAGTTTCCAAGTATTCAAACTGAATAATTATCTTCTGTACTAGGTATATGTAAACCAGGTCCTCTTCTAGCTGACTAAGTAATATATATATTGTTTGCCCTTCTTAAAACAAGACCTCTTCTAAGGCTGACTTAGTAAATTTGGCTTCCTGCGACTAGGGAAGGCTGCAGGCCTCATGCGACCGTAACTAACGTCCTTTCAAATGGGGCCCAAACTTAACGGTCATTCCGTATGAATGGGGCAGCTTAGGCCACCTCTGAATAGCTCTGGGGAAAGCTCGGGGTGAGTTTGGGAAAGGTCACTACAGTTTCAGAAAAACAGTTATTTCGGCCACTTCCGGATGATACTGCCGCTGATGGCCACTTCCGAATTCGAGCTAGGGAAAGGTTGCCGGCCTTGGTGTGCAGTCTACTATCACCGTCTTTAAATGGGACCCATCCGACGGCCACTTCCGTATGAATGAGGGCGAGCTTCGGCCACTTCCGAATAGCTCTCGGGAAACTCGAAGTGAGTTTGGGAAACGGTCACTACCGTTTCAGAAACAGTATTTCGGCCACTTCCGATTAATACTGCCCGCCGAATCGGCCACTTCCGAATTTCGACTAGGGGAGGCTGAAGGCCAGGCGACAGTCACTACGGTCTTTAAAGGGACCCATACGACGGCCACTTCCGTCTGAATGAGGGCGAGCTTCGGCCACTTCCGAATAGCTCTAGGAAAACCCGAGGGTTTGGGAAACGGTCCAGAGAACAGTGCTTCGGCCACTTCCGAATAGCACTGCCGCCAACTAAGTGAAGCCTAGTTAGCTAAAATAAGGTTCGGCTGAGAAACTATTGCCTATCTAAAGTAGTTAAACTACAGTTGCCTAGTGAGAATGCCTAGAGAACTCTCCAGTTGCTTTCCGTCTGAATTGGAGGGCGAGCTTTCGGCCATTCCGAGTAGCTCTAGGAAACCCGAAGTTGGGGAACGCCTAGCCGTTCAGAGAACAGTGGCTTCGGCACTTCTCGCATACACTACCCGCCAACGTAAAGTGAGAGCCTAGTCGCTAAAACATAAGGTCGCTGATGAAACTATTGGTGCTCTCTGAAAGGTAGTAAACTACAGATGCCTTGGTGAGATGCTAAGAACTCTCCAAGTTGTTTTTCTCAAATCGTCAATTCGATGCCTCAGTTATTCCTTGAAGAAGTTCGAATCATTAATTTATTAACTATAAAAGAATTAATTCTTAATAAAAATTTTACTAATCCAAAGAAATAAATTTTAATGAAATAAGTCAAAATTATTCCGTACTTCTTGATAAATAAAGGGTAACTAATTTTACTTTTTAATATTCAGAATAATTATTTATAATTATCAAATCATTTAGTATAATTTGATGCTTTTAAAATAAAATTGTGTTTTGATATCATATAAAAACTTGGCAAGACCTGTCGAATTGAGTTCTTGTTTGAAGGTATGTTAACCATGTCTTAAAATAAAAACAGTACCATTAGAACGTCTAAAAATACCGCCTCTCTCAAACTTACAACAGAGGCAGGTAGAATACAAACCATAACCTCATAAACTAACATAACATAACCTCAACATGTATACTAGCAAAGAACAACTGCTAATTCTTCCAAAATTTCATAACGCATCAATACGCTAACCTCTCTAGCACATCCCTAACCTATAAAAATTAACTTTATATGTACTCTTCCTACATCATAGATCTTGACAAAGAGTTGAACATAAAACTGACATAATTAAACATTTTGAACTCTGATTGAAATACTAATCAAGTCTAATCCTAACATAGAAACATAACCTAAACATTAATCTGGCAAGCTTAACCTAACCTACTTCTTCTATCTCAACATTAACAGCCTCATAAATAAATCTACAAAAACTTTACATTTTAATAATAAACTACATATTAATGATCTATCCTATCTGACATTTCACTCATCTCAAGACACCATTGTCTTTCAATGTTTTTTCTTAAACTTTTATAATTTGTTACTTGGACAATTTTTATTTAGCTCGCCTACAGCATTTTAATAAAAAATATTTTCATAAAATATAAAATGACATATAAGAAGGATGGATGAGGAAGGAATATATTTGAATGGTGAGGAGAAGTTTGAGGAGTCTCTGCTCCTGAACAGGTAGGAGCTATAGTTTGAAGCTTGTGGGAACCATGAGGTGAGCTGAACTTCGAAATATGTTCCAGACTTGGTGGGTATGGTATCGGAGCTGTGGTGCTTTTCGGCTGGCGTTTGATGACCAATAGCTGAGATTCTCAGAGCCACCGATCACTAAGTAATATTGGAATCATGATTGATTATCAGCTTCCACCTTCATATACATATAGATTGCATGAATTCGAACACATTTTCATAAAATTGAAGTGAAAATGTTTAAAATCAAATTGAAACTTTAATACTAAAAACAGCTTCACACTCTAAAAATATTAAAAACATAACTTTTACTTAATGTATATATATTATAGATATATATATTATATGTATATATATGGTTATATATTATATATATATATATATATAATATATATATATATATAGCTGACTTCTGGGACATAATATATAAATATATATATAATATATAATATAATTATATAATATATATATATATATATATATATATATATATATAATATATATATATATATGTCAGCATCTCCCGAAAAGTTAGGCATGTAACTTAGAAAACTATAACAAGCTTACACTGAAAATAAAATATACATTTTAATTAATCAGGAGACATTTTTACCGCAGTAAATTAAAAAAGAAATAAAAAAAAATAACGGCTTTTTTTTAAAAATTAAAATTGTTAAAAATCTTGAAAATATTACAGTTTTTTGACAATTCGATGATGCGCTCACATACGAACTGATTGATGGAAAGTTGCCCAAAATGTTGAATTTTTTTTATTTAAAACGGACAAATACCACGGTAAACAGAACGATAGATAGAGTGGGGGTTTCTTCGGCCTACCAGTGGGACGACGGGGTGGGGAGCTTCGTCCCCCTCTGTCCTCCGTCGGCTCGAACCCCTAAAAAGGATATAAAAGAAAAAAATTAATTTTTTCTCTAATTATATTAAAAAGGAACATTTGGCAACTGTTTTCTTTCGAGACGGAGCTTTCAAGTCTTCAGTCAATGAAAGCCTGCCACTTTTACTAATGATTAATATGGAGTTATAATAAATATGTAGAATAAATTAATTTTTTTTTTTAATTTCTGCGGTAAAAATGTCTCATCTGATTATAAAATATATTTATTTTCGTGTATATTGTTATTAGTTTTCTAGTTACATGTGAACTGTTTTTCGGATGCGGCATATACATATACTATTATATATATATATATATATTATATATATTATATATATATATATAATTATATTTTATATATATATAATTATATATATATATATATATATTATATTATTTATATATATATATTATATTATATATATATATATATATATATATTATATATATATATATATTAATATGTTTTACTTTATATTCATTTTTATTTCACTCTGAAAATTTAAAAAAACGCTGCAATTTCTGAACATAAAATGTACTAAAATG
>JABUQX010025511.1:0-37816 GCA_015478945.1 Trachelipus rathkii
GGTTATGACAAGCATGATCCCCCCTGTGTTCCCGTCGGCTCGAGCCCCTCTAACAGTTGCCGTGTAATAACTCTCATTGATGCACTTTACAAATAATAATATATATATTATATATATATATATATAAGTTATATAATATTATAAATCTATATATATATATATATTTTTTATGTTTATTTTTTTTGTAACGAATTTTCCTAACCAAAATGTTACAATGATTCCAAAAAAATGTTTCTTCTACCTGTAAGACTATAGTAGTTTTTCGTGAGATATCGGATTGTTGGCTCTTCTAGAGGCTGCCCATCTATAGCAATTTACAATAAATTAAAGGTTTACTATTGAATGATTAACTATTATATATACTGATATTTTTAAAATATATATATATGTATTAATATAATATATATATATATATATATAATATATAATAGTATATATAATAGAGTATATAATATAATAATAGTATAGTATATATATATATATAGTATATATCATATATATATATATTATATATGTATATATATATATATATATATATTATGATTTTATATAGTATATTATTATATATATATAATATATTATGATTATATTTTAAGTAATAAATTACTAATATTTAAATAATTTCTCACTACTGGCCAGGTTCTTCTTAATTTTCACAGTTTTTTCCACTTTTCACAAACTTTTAATTTATTATTGTAGAAAATGTTGTAAGAATCCTAAAACTGTAAAAACATTTTAACACAGTTCGAATAATATTTCAAATTCATATTCACCAAAAATAAGAACACAACATAACGCTTGAGAATTTAAAAAAAAATGGCGCTTGTTTATTATATAAACACATTTTCCTTTGAAAGGTTCCAATAATACTCAATGAATAAAAGCATTTTTTATATAGCTATTATATAGGTATCTATATAATGAGTATATATATACGTAGTATATAATAGGTATATATATAATATATCGGAGTTTTGATATAGTGTATGTTGTATTATAGTATATATATATATATCAATATATATATATATTATATATATATATATAATATATATATATTTATATATATATATATATATATTTATAGTATATATATAAATAAATTTTTATATATATATATATATATATATATATATATATATATATATATATTCACAGAAAAAATATATTTTATGATGAATGCATAATTATATGAAGAAAAAATAAAAAGAGGGATTTTTCAAAAATAGTCGATTTTAAATTTTTTACTATAAAAAACTTTACAACTATTTATAGGGGGTATTATTAATCATTAAAATCTATTATAAAAAAAAAATCCGCTCTTTATAGCTGTTCTTTTCTCTTCTGTGATACAACCATTACCAGTTGATGTATTAGTGGAAGTTGAGCTGGCAATAAAAACTATCCTGATTATGAAAAAAATTTATTATTATTTTTCTTCTTTATTTTTATTATTATTTATTATTATTATTATTATTATTATTATTATTATTATTATTATTATTATTATTATTATTATTATTATTATTATTATTATTATTATTATTATTATTATTATTATTATTATTATTATTATTATTATTATTAAAATATGAAATTTGACTTTTTACTTTAAACTGAATTTTATTTTTTAATTTAATTTTGAATAGTCAACTCTACAGTAATGATTCACTTTAAATTTAAAGATTTAGGTTAGCTTCTCTATTGAACTCTACCATATAAAGTATGGTGGGCAAGAACTAAAATCAAACTATCAGCTATACAGAATGAGCTTAGTTGTTGATGCTTACCCTATTTAGGAAAAGAAGTTCCTCCAATTAATAAATCTCTCCTCATCTGGGGGTGAAAGGCCTCTTTTAATATTTTAGCTTATGCTGCTAACTTCTTCAGGTCTAGGTATGGTAGCCTAGGCCACTTATTGAAATATCAAATATATGAAAAAAAATAATAAAACTTTTTAGTTTGCTATTATTATTTTCTTTTTTATTCTTTGGCCATTTGAAGTATTGTACTTGATTATTTAATCCTTTTTTTTTTTATATATTATTATTATGCCAGTTGTGGCAGAACCAGAAACATAGTTCTGGCTCCAAAATATGTATTTGTAGGTCTGCACCTTTATCCCATTGCTCAATGTTGCAAGAGAGTAGGGCTGGCTGTTTTTTCCGTCATCAAAAATCAAAAGTCATAACAATAGAATCTTTGACGTCATGGCAAATTCCATATACATTTTTAGGGTGCATTCAAACCAGCTCATGGTGTATTTTAGTAAATTTTTTTTTTTATTATTAAAAAAATTTTTTTTTATTATTCAAAAAAAAAAAAAAGATTCATAATCAAAATTTCATACTTCAATATGGCCACTTGAATAAAAAAAAAAAATAATATACATACATACATATATATATATATATAGTATATATATATATATATATATATATATATATATATATATATATATATATATTAGTATATATTATAATATAATAATGTATATTATATGTATATATATACTATAATATATATATATATATTACATATATTATATAACTGATATATAGCATATACTATATATATATATATATATATGTATATATATATAGTATATATATATATATATATTATATATATATATTATATATATAGTATATATCAGATAATATATATATTAGTATAAAAATAAAATAAAATAATATTACATTGTATAAGGTACATAATCATACATTATCAATGTATCTTTTTTAAACAGTGGGAGGCAGGCCCAAAATTAAATTACTATTAAGAATTTAACTTTTGAGTGAATATGTAAATCTAAATCTTGGAAACCAAAATTTAATTTTACATCTGTTTTTTATTCAAATACATATGCAATGTCCCTGTTAACAAGGAACAGCATCATTTATTGTGACTATTATATAGTTGGAGATGTTAAAGTTTGCCCTGATGGTCCTAAGAGCTTTTTTGTAAGCTTCTCTACATTGTACGCAGCCTTTCCTTTTTTACCCTGCTGTCAGACATCATTGTTCTTTATCATTAGGGTGGAAACTGTTTCTGGCAGATTTTCATGAAACTTGGTATATAAAATCTAATAATATAATATCCGATATGTGTCGGGTTATAATTTCTTGATTTGGATTTTTTAAATTTTTACAGAACAGTTTCTCCTAAATCATTATTTTTATTTCTTGTACTGTTCCCATGCTGTAAAAGTATGGTTTACAGAATTTTTCTTTAATGGCAACAACATCTCCAACTCCCAGTGAAGTGTGTGTTTTTTTTTTATATTTATCTTGCTGGTTAGTGGCAAGATATTGTAGGTTTGCTAAGAATTCATCATAGTACAAATCATTGCAATTAGATTTCACCTTTTCTGTAATTTTTGAAAAGTCCAAATATAACTGATTCCTGATCGGTTCACAAGGAGACCAATCAAGATCATCTGAATGATCTATACCATCATGAAATAAATGAGAAGAAACAACCATGGCTGGAACCTCATATCCCTTCAGCAATATCTCTGGTGTTATTGCAAATGGATATTTGGATCCACCTCAGGGTTTCTCAATATTGATTTAAATGATAAGTGGGGTTATATTTTATCATAATAAATAGCCTTCCTTTATTAATAAGAAAACTCATCCGCTCTGAATATATTTTTTCCTATAGGCACTATAGATATATTTTTCACCTGTTTGACTAAAGATTCCACTAAACCTCCTAGAAAGCTTGCTTTACCAGGGTAGGGGAAAATTCTAAAACCTTTATATTATGGAGAGTTAAATAATTTTTTATCTCTATGTCATTAATAAAATCTTTAATAATTTGCACTGAGCTTACTATGCTACTTCCCTGGTCACTAACTATAAGTTGTGGGAATCCAAAGTCAAACACATGAAATTGAAAAGCAGAGATAAAGCATTTATTATCTACATTTTTACATAGAACAAGGTTTACAGCTCTAGTGTATGTGCAAGTTATAATTAATATGTAAATCTTCTCTACTAACACTTATTTATTTTAATCATTAAAAGGTCCATGTGGTCAAGTAAATATTTCCTCTAAAATGGAATTTGAGATGGATTTATTCTATAATCTTGTAATAGTTTTGATTTATTTTTATGGTTCTGCCATACATTAATTTACATTTTATGAGTTTTTTTGTAATATTTTTCTTAACTACTGAGTATAGCTGTTGGAATATAAAACTCTTTCTTATTATAGCTAAGAAGTTTATATACACGATGTTTCATTTTACATGTAATTTTATTATTATATCAGTTAGCTGAAGTGATTTTTATGCAACACATTTGGCATTTTGTTTTTATTAGAAATCAGCATTAAGTTGCAAATTTACTTTTTACTCTAATAATATTATTTTTATCAAGAAAAAGATAAGTTGTGTGACCAAATTTGTTTCTGTATTATTTTTTTGGTTTATTAAATATTGATATGTTTCTGAAAAATTTTCTAGCTGATATTGCCTAAAAATGACATTACACCTTTCTTCATATGAGAATATTGCATTTGGGTCACAATTGGAAAACAAAGTGGGGTTTCTCCCATGGTACTTTAAAGCTTTAAAAATTATGAAAAATTTTCTTACAAAAAATGTAAACTTTAAATAGTTTATTCAATGAAGGAAACCTATCTAATTTAAATAATGGGGTACAATAGTGAAAAAGTTTGAATATTATCAAATATTAAAATCTGTATTAATTCTTATATAAGGGAATTTGGAACAGTGACTTTTTACCTTTCATTATTGTTGTTTAATATAGGTCCATTTAAATAAAGTGAATTTTTAAATAAAACCATTGTAGGTGAAACCACATCGAGTAACCATAATCACTAGGGATTCTGAGATGCCCTTCACAATGAATGAAAAGTTTATCGGATGTTTTTTTTCAATGCAGTTTAAATACAAATTCAGGCTGATTATTTACTAAATGGTCCCCTTTTTCTTTCTATTTTGTTTAATTTCTGAACTTTATTTATAATCCAATTCAATGTGTTACCTATTGAATCAGTATATAAAGTGGTAATTATTTATTTTTAAAGGTGTGAAAGTGTTAGTTAAATTGTCAAACATTTCTATTAGACACTGAACTCCAAATTTTAAGACAGCAAATAGCTACAAAAACTGGAATAGATCTATTAGTATTTTTGTTTGAAATTAATTTATTTTTTTGCAACATAAAAAATGGCTCACTATTTCTTATTTTTGTAAGTATAAGACATCTAGGAATACCTGTGGATATGTCTTTATAGCATCAGTAATGCTATAATATTATATGAAGAAGCATAATCCCCAATAAATCTTTTTTAACATTCAGGGTTTTTGCTTTTTATTATAATTGGTGAGGCAAATATTTTTTTATAATTCTTTTAGTAAATTACTATTTAGTTTTGTTCCCATGTTATATATCTTTGTTATTTTGCAGTTTATGTAAAAATATTTAGGCTCTATTCTTTCCCAGGAAGCCCAAATATTTGTGGGTCAAATAAGACCGATTTATAGTAGATAAAATAAGGCATCTCAAAGTGTTTGCTGTTGGGGTCATTCTTATCTTTTATTATATAAGATTATCATTATGAGTATTCCACTCATTCCAAGTAGTTTTTCGTGAAGCGATTTATAGGCTCATCCACACTACTATTATTGTCTAACTCACTATATTTAATTTTTTAACAAACTCTGGTGAATTACTATGAAATTGTTTCAAATTGAACCCATAATTGTAAATATTACATGAGACTTATAATAAGCAAGAATAATTTCACTTTCAAAGATGAAGAATGAACCTAAGTTATCAATATAAGAACAGGTCTATAAACAAAAATCTTCCTATTCATATTCAAACTCCATCACAAGTATGAACATTGCACTATTAATTTATGTAAGTGCTACCTGGAGATGGAAAGGGCTACATCTAATACCAAACGGAAGTCGCATTAATTTATAAGAAATGATAAAAACATTTTCTTTTATATTTTTGAACCACAAAAAATGGAATTTTCTGTACCCGTCCCCAAGGCAATTTATCGGTTGGATAGGCTCTCTCCAAGTCGAATACCAACAGATACTTATTAAACCTTAGTTGTGTTAATGCATATCCAATCTATTTTTAAGATTAGGTCCTGAGCAAAGCTAATTATTTGTGTGGATAAAATTAGTTGGTGTTGAAGTTTATCACATAGGTGCGACGCAATATACATTCGGCCTTTTGTCGTTTCTACATGATCTCTAAATAATGAACTTAACAAAAATGAAACCCTATTATTAATTTTTTTTACTGTATTTATTTCACAGGTTGAATGATAGCTTGGTTAAGTTGGTCAAATATGACATTATCGTACGCTTCTAATTTAAGGGCCTTTTTTTATTTTTTAGTATTGATTTCAATACAGAATTAGCCAAATAAAAATTATTTTGCAAAAATTTTATTAATTTAATTATTCCATAAAAGGCATTATCAATCGACCTGTCTCCATATCTACATGTGTATTTGTAATTAAGCTATTTTATAGTCTATTAACGTGCTGAGAATTTTTTTAAGACATTCAAAAACTATCGATAATTTTACTAAATCTTTAAATTTTCTTTTACTAGAATCATCTCATCCAAGTTCTATGCTAGTTTATTAAATTTTGAGCTAGAAATGTGATAGAGTAATCATATTCTAGTAATTCATCTTTTTCTATTTTGACTTTTTTTGCGAAGCAAGTCGGCTGCCTCGGTAATTCTTATATACTTTCAATTATGGCATTTTGTTATAATTTTATTTAAGTACCAGCTAATAGATTCCTAAAGAGTGTAATATAACAGTGAACGTTTTTGTTAACCCAATGGAGCATCGCTTTATTGGTAAGTATGTGGGCTCGCATTCAACACCTAGATAGTATATGGATTTCCCTATTCTTTTTATTTCTTTAAAGGTGTTATCAGCCAAGACGGTATTTTATGTTCCTCAAATGCCTTTACAATTTGAGGGAAAGGTATATTCATTCTGGTTTGTATTGCAGGGACAACAGCTGCTACAATACTTTTTATTTTATTATTTATTTTTACATCAATTTCTATAATAGAAGTTTGATAATATATTTACTTTCATTGAAACCTTTTATGTTAAGCATTATTTCAGACTGTACAACCTTATATTTAATTTTTTGTGCTACTGTCTGCGATATAAAATTTATTTCAGACCCAGAATCGTATAAAACCCTCAAGTCTTGGTTGTTATTGTTTTTTTATACAAGTGGTGGTGAAGGTAGGAAGAGTTATGTTTTGACTACTTGTTACATTTAAGGAGCTTAATAACAAACAATTTGCTACTTGCTCTGAAGATGGGTTATCTACAGGTGTAACATTTAGTTCAACAACATTGGTTGATGTTTCTGCTTGTGCATTATTTTTATTTTTATTATTTTTGGTTTTGAGGTTGAATTAGGTCCACTTTGTTTTTTATTACATAAAAATGATAAGTTGAATTACAATTTCACTTTCGGCTGGTAAAATTAAACCTACACTTTTCAATTTTATGATTTAAATGATATCCACACTTAATACAACCTCCCAATTCTTTCTTTGATTTTTTTGCATTTTGATCAGGTGTTTTGGAAAGTTGGGCACTTATAAACAATTTATGGTCCATACAATCTGATGTTTGTAATGTTTGACAAATGGAACAACCCACCCTTTTTGTTGTTTCAGTATTTGTTTTTTGTTTTTTGATTTTTTTAAATATTAGTAGCTAAGGCTACTGTTTTTTTCTCAACTTGTGATGTTGTTTTATTAGTGTATGGTATTATGCATGTTGTTTTTGTATTTACTAACCCACTCTTCCCAATTCTATTATGAACTTCAAAATGCATTATTTAAAATTTCATCTAAATTTGGATAAGTATTTTTGTATTTTATGTATTGGTTTTGATATTGTTCTGGCAACTATTCCACAAACAAGTATTGCGAAATCACTTACTAGTTTTTTTTAAGCTAATCTCTTTGGCTTTCTTTTTCATCTAGCTTCACTAACCCATGTGTAAAAGTCATGTTTAATTTTAATTTTTTATTGATTTTTTTCAATTACTGAAAATTGTGCAGGTTTTATTGCGTGAAAGGCGATTTAAGCAACATTTTTTGCCATATCATGAATCCATATCTGCCTAAGGGCTTTTTTCGTATTAAAATTTTAGCTGGCCCTTTGAGTTGTTTCATTAAACATGAATGTCTAGCAAATTTATTGTATTTCTCCCTATCCATTATTTCTTCAAAGTTTTTTATGAACCTATCAAAGTCTTCAGGTTTTCCATCAATTCAGGAAGCTGGAGCTCGGGTCTTTTTAAACCAGAGAAACCAGTTTCATATGAGGCATCTATTGAGGAAATATTCTGCCATAGGGGGTTTTATTTTATTTTGCCAAGTTCACACTTTCAAGATAAATGCCAAAAGGCGTAAAATTCCATTTTTTTCACAAATTTTATTCTGCGCTTTGCAAGATGTGTAAATTCCTCAGCAGTCAGCAAAATTTATTTAATTATTATATTAACTCCTGTAACATTTCAACTAGGTTTTGTTTTTAATCTATCGTGATTAAGGTGGATTTCATCAATGTGTATGATAAGTTACACCCTAGCTAGGAATCTTATTACTAATTTTGGTAATCAATCAAGGTCTCTTCGGTTTTCCTCGTCTTTTAACGAGAGTCAAAACTTGTTGAAATAATGAGGTTGGGGTTGCCCCGTCACTAATTATTGTCTTCACAATTTTATTTTTTTTCTATTTTTGGGTCACTACATTCCAATTAATTGATATTGTGTCTAATGTTTTTAATATTGTAATTATTTATTTTTTTTTTTTTTTTTTTTTTTTTTTTATATATATATATTTTTTTTATATATTGTTGTCGCGATAGGCTCTGTGTTTCAATTTTTTTTTTTGTTCTCGATAGCCTTGTGGCTTAACTCGCAAATTTATTTTTATATATTTATACTGAATATACGTATATGGTACATATGTTTTTATGCCTATATTTTCTATACAGGCTTATATTTTTATCAGACCCTATTTAATTTATTATTATTTTCAACCTAGTGTGGTTCAACTGTCTTATTTTCTTCTTATATTCATACGCGTATACTTTTTGTTCATAGGCTATGTGGTTTCACAAGGAAATATTTTTTTTTAAGGCCAAACACACCAGAATGAGGAGGGAATATCAGCTGTAGAGGAAATTCAAGAGAAAGTAATCCTGGTGATGCGCATTCAACGAAAATATTATGATGAATGCATAATTAGTATGAAAAGAAATAAAAGGGGATTTCTTTATAAATGATCATCTCCCAATATAGAAAACTTTAACAATATTTAATAGGGGGTATTATTAATCATTAATCTTATTAAAAAAAAATCCTCTTTATAGTTGATTCTTTTTCTTTCTGTAGGTGTGATGCAATGTTACGTGGGATGATGTATTGGTTAGTAGGAAGTTGTGCTGAGCACGAACAACTATCAATGTGTAAGGATGGGTTTTATAAGGTCTCCTGATTTTTTTATTGTGTGTGTGTGTAGGTGTCTTATTATTATTGATTAATTATTTTATTATTATTCGTATTATTATTATTATTATTATTTTATTATTATTATTATTATTATTATTATTATTATTATATTATTATTATTATTATTATTTTATTATTATTATTATTATTGATTATTATTTTTTTATATTATTATTAATTTTGATTGATTATTATTAAATTTTTTTTGCATTCAGTAGCCTATATCAAAATATGAAATTTTAGCTATTTTTACTTTAAAACTGATTTATTTTTTATATTATTTGAATGTCCTCTACAAGTAATAGTTCACTTTAAATTTAAGATTTAGGTTAGCTTTCTATTGAACTATACCAATATAGAGTTGGTGGTGAAAAACTGAAATCAACTATCGTTATAAGAATGAGAGCTTGAGTGTAGATTGTTGATGCATTAAGTGATGCTAATGTTAGGAAAAGAGTTTCATTAGTGATTCTTCTCATGGCTGGGGGTGAAAAGGATCTCTTGAATATTTTAGAAGGCTTAATGATATTTTAGATGTAGGTATGGTGTAGGCTTGCTTGAATCTAACATATTTAAAATGTAGTAAGTTTTTAGTTTGCTATTATTATTTTCTATTTTAATTCTTTTGGCCATATTTGAAGTATTGTAATCTTGATTATTGGTAATCGTTTTTTTATAATATTTATTATTTAATTATTATGCCGAGTTGGTGGCAAGACTAAGAAATAGTTCTAGCTCCTAGAAATGTATTTTAGGTCTGCACCTTTTTTCCATTGCTCAAAGTTGCAAGAGAGTAGGGCTGGCTTTTTTTTTTCCGTCATCAAAAATCAAAAGTCATAACAATAGAATCTTTGATGTCATGGCAAATTTTCCATATACATTTTAGGGTGCATTCAAACCAGCTCATGGTGTATTATTAGTTAAATTTTTTTTTTTTTTTGTATTAAAAAATTTGATTTTTATTATTCAAGATAAGAAAAAGAAAGAATTCAATATGCGAAATTTCGATACTTCACTGATGGCCAGTGCAGGCGGGTGCTTGAATGAAGAAAGAAAATAATAATATCTATAGGTTAGCTATATATGATATGATATAGTAGAGTGGTGGATATGTGATATATATGAGTAGGTATTGAAATAGTATATATATATATATATATATATAGGTATATATAATATATATATATATATAGTTAATATGATAGTATATAGTATATATATATATAATATCTATTATATATATATTATATATATATATAGTATAGATATATACATATATATTTATAGAATATTATAAAATAAATTGAAAATATCTACAGTAGTAGTAGTACGGTAGCAGATAATAATAGCATTCATACGAATGTAGTTTTAAATATATATATATGTTTTTATGTTATTTTTTTCAGTTTACCTTAACAAAATGCTTGACGAGAAATTCCAAATTGTAATTCCTTTTCCACTGAAAGATAATAGATAGTTTTCTGAGATAATGGATTTTGGCTCTCTAGGAGAGCTGCCCAATATATATATTACTAGTATATGATATTAGTATATAATATATAGTATATATTATATTAATATATTAGTATTATATATATTATATATGAATTATATTATATATATATAGATAGTATATATATAATATAGTTTTTAAGTAAAAAATTACTAAATATTTAAGGTAATTTACCTGCAGTGGCCGGTTTGCTTCTTAATTTCACAAGTTCTTCCACTTTTCACAAACTTTTAATTTATTATTGTAGAAAATGTTGTAAGAATCCTAAAACTGTAAAAACATTTTAACACAGTTCGATAAAATATTTCAAATTTCATATTCACAAAATAAGAACACAACATAACGCTTGAGAATTTTTTAAAACCATGGCGCTTGTTATTTATAGTAAACACATTTCCTTTGAAAGGGTTCCATATAAATTGATAATGAATAGAAGCGTCTTTATATTTATAATATATATGATGTATATATATATAATATATATAGTATAATATATATAGTATATATATATATTATGATATTATATAGGTATATTATACAGTATATATTGTGTGTGTTTGCTATGAATGACAATTGTAGATTCTCGGTCATCTTTGGGTACTAAGTCGAGTACCATAATATCGATAATCGTTTTAAAACTTAAATATCGATAGGTCAGAAAGAAATTAAGTATATCATTATTATTATATGTATATATATAATATATAATATTAGTATATATATATATTTTTATATAGTATATATATATATAAATATATATATTTATATATAGTTTTAAATGTAGTACCAATTTGATTAGTTTAAAAAAGCATTATCCGCATTTTTAAAGATGTTAAACATCTATATAGTATATAGATATATTATTATATATATATATATAGTATATTATTATATATTATACATATATATATATAATCAGTGGCGTAAATAACGCCCAGTTGCCGCAAGCCCCGCGGTGCGGGGGGGTGCAGGAGCCGAGAGGGCGCACGGCGGCCAGGAGGAATGAGCACTTTTTCGATGAAAATTCCATAATGAAAGCTCTCTCTCTTCTCTCTCTATATATATAATATACTATATATATATCTTTTATATATAATATATATATAATATACTATATATATATATTATTATATATATATATGGGTTAGTGTATTATATATATATTATATATATATATTTATATATATAATATTTAATTGTGTGTTAAGGCGTCTGGATTGTCCGTCATATGGATCTTAAAAACTATTAATGCTTCATGTACAAACGGAATACATTGCTGGAATGCTGTCCATGTTTTTTTTAGTTAGAAAAGTGTAAAAAAAAAAAAATCTCAAAAACTACAATAGCTACAGCGAAACAAAATACATTTTTGGGAATCCTAGTAAAATTTTGGATAGGAAATGGTAAAAAAATAAAAAAATAAAAAAATTAATTGTTATATTATAATATAGTGATTAGCAGTGATTGATAGTGAAATATTATTGGTTTCGCATGTTAAAATAAAGACTTTTCTATATTTTTTTTTTTTCCTAAAGGAATACCCAAGGGTATAGCCGCCCCGATGGGCAGGAGTCGGGGTTCTCGGCTTCCGGGGAGACTACGGGGTAGGATATTTCCCCCTCGCGGGGGATGGGTCTCCGAACCACCGGCGCGCTCTTTGGTATTGGGTGTGCGGGGGTTCCTCCGCCCCTCCGCTACGGGGTATGGAAAACATCCCCCTATGTTCCCCGTCGTCGAGCCCCCTAGTGTGCCGCATAAAGCAAAAAAATTATATTTTTTTTACATTTTCCTGTGTGAAATTTTACGAGATTCCAAAAATGTATTCCTTTTGCGTGTAGCTATTGTAGTTTTTGACGATTTTTTTTTTTTTTTTTTTTTTTTTTTTTTTTTTTTTTTAAACATTTTCTGGACCAGCATTGGGCCAGCATTCCAGCATGTGATTGTCGTTATACTGTAGGCTTTAAGAGTTTTTAGATACTATGACGAGCTAATCCAGACGCTGACCAATGTATATACCGGTTATACTATATATATATATCAGGCGCGGCTTTACGGGGAAGCACAGAGAGGCCGGGCCTCCTCTAAAACAAAACATAAAGAAACTAATGTAATTAATCTAATCTACTATGTAATGCAAAACTATAAATAATGTTTCAGATGTTTGATACAGAGGACGCTAATTCTTTACAATTAAAATCATTTATTTTCTTCCCAAACATTATTTTTCATAATGAATCATTGACTGGAGGCATTTCGATTTGTGCCTACTAGAGAGCTTAATTATAATGCTTTAAAAAACACTGGTTGTCAATGGCAACGTAGAGAGATCCTTTTCTTTTTTGTCTATTTGTTGAAGGAGTTTCCACAAAAGCCTCCGTCTCGAGCGTCTTAAAAGAATACATTCTCAAATTGGCAACTCTACTCTAATAGAGTTGCCCTTTGCATTAAATATGTGAAACAAAAAATAAAGAAAAACTATTTTTTTTTTAAAAATTAAATAAAAAACTTATTTAATATAAGTATATATATTATATAGTATATATATATATAATATACGTATTATATGTATATATATAAGATATATATAATATATATATATAATAGTTATGTTTATATATATTATATATTATTCGAGAGAGAGAGAGAGAGGAGAGAGAGAGAGAGAGGAGAGAGAGAGAGAGAGAGAGAGAGAGAGTAGAGAGAGAGAGGAGAGAGAGAGTTAATACTAAAATTTACTATATTGAGACCGATTGCCAAGGTGTAAGAAGCGCAAGGAAAAATCAGATTAGGGACTATGCGGGGGCAGCGCTAGTCCGCACGTAAAGATTTTTTAAGGTGATTAGAGGCTGTATTTTGGATCACCCTGTCAATTCAGTCCTAGGTTTAAACTCTAAACTGCAAGGTAGATTGCCATCCTCCCTCATGATGAAACTGTGTTGTCAATAACTTTAAGAATGCATACGTGGTTTTGTGATATGCTGAATTTATGGAAACTACGATGAATATAACTGGTTTCCAAGGTTTTTGGATCACGCACAATGCAGGATTAAAAAGGAGAGTAGTATTTGACTCTTGAGACCAAGGTGTAATTGCCGGACGGACAGGTATGGTAGAGAACTATAAGATGGTTAAAGAGAAACTTTCTCCGGTTTTAAATTATTGTAGGGTTGGTAACTTGTGGGTACGAAATTTATGAAATTTAATTATTGGAAATGGAGTTGACAAGCTGTTGTTTAAGAATTATACTTGATAAAAGTCTTTTTTACTAATGGTGTTTACGAATGGAAATTGTCACATGTATAAAATAAAATACGAAAAAAATCTTTATTTATTAATATAGCCTCCGCGTTGAACAGCAGACAATAAGAAGGAAATAACTTTCACTGTTAATCCATATATATATATATATTATATATAATAAAAAAAAAATTTGTATACTATATGATAAATAGATCTTATGAATGCATATATAGACTGTTTTCTTTTTATTTTCATACTACATTTTATGTTCCTAGCATTTCATGGAGTAGAAATAATGAGTGACTGTTTGAAACTAAAATATTAAAAATCAAGCATAAATTTATAAAATTTATATTGATATTTATATTTATATTGATAGTTATATCAATTTACCAATATATTGATAAATTCTGATATATATCAATATACTGTTATATAATTCATCAATATCAGTATCATGGACGAGAAACACACTTTGACTATAATAGAAGATTCTCAGGACCACAACATTGTCTTCTCATTTTCCATTATAAATTATTTCATTCTCTCATTAAGTTCTTACTATATTCAAGACTCCCATCTGGCCCACACAAGATTATTAGGGGCAAAAACACTTCTGAAGGTCATTCTCTATAGGTACTTGTTGCCTGATTCCGAATTAGAATCTCATCTTCTCCTAAGATTGCCACTCATAGGTATTTACTCTAACAATATTTATTCCAACAATTTATGTTGGAAATTGTAGAAAGTATATTCAAAAGAAAAACGAAAGATATAAACTCATATGAGAGTATATATATATATATTTTATTATATATATATATATATTATATATATATAATATATCCTATATATATATATATAACTCATATATAATACATATATATATACACTTATATATATACATATATATATATTTCATATTTATATATACTATAATATAATACTATAATATTATAATCTTTCTTCATATACTACTATATATATATATAAATATCTATAACTCATGTATATATATATATATATAACACATTAAAATATAAATTTGAACTAGTATATATATAAGTATATATATATATATATATATATATAGTATATATTATTAACAAATGTCTAATGAGTAGTTACATAAAATGCTAATAGGTCAAAACATTCATGTCAGTAAATTAAAATCACAATTAATGCTTACAATCGCTGTCTATATGATTGTCTTCAGTGTGCAGAATGTGGACAATCAGTTGAAGGCTCCAACATAGTCTGCATCTGTGTGTATCCCAATCTTCACTGGTTCTTCTTTCCATACCTTGATATCTTGAATGGAACTCTCCCCCTTTGTTCTCACTCAAAATATGACAATCGGCTAGATTATCCGGAACCGATCTAAGTGACTAAGTAGAAAGTGAACTTTTATGCTTATATTAGCCATTCAAATTTTTGAAGTCTGAAAACATTTTCTGTACGAGTTTCTACATAGTTGGGGCAAATTGTATGGTTGCCCACAGAAAGATTCTGAACAACAACAGAAAACTTTTGCCAGGCAGATGTGCTCAATAGAGTCATGAATTTATGAATATTGGTCAGCCTTGAGGCTTGGGGAGAATTTGAGTGCAGCGACTAAAAGGATTCCCAGCTTTGAGTTTCCTCCATACGTGCGAACCCTGGAAAAAATCTGCAAATATATTTGAAACATTCAGCAACCTTTGTCTAGGGCCCTAACAAATTGCTTCATCAGTCTTAGTTTTAATGTGGAGTGGTGGGAAAATAATTTTTCCCGTGTCAACACCAGTGGTTTGTTAATGATATTTGATGCACCTACAGTCATTATTTTCCCTAGCAGGCTATACAACTTATTCCCAGTGGTCTTCTTTAGCCCTACTATACCACAAGCATATGAAACAAGGGTTATAGTATATCCGCTTTGCTGCCAAAGTAAGATGTTGACATGCTTACAAATCAACGCATTAGACCAACTTGGTGTTCATTAATATTAAGCTTCTGCAAGATATTCTTAATATTTTCATATTCCTTTCAGTTTTGTTGAGTGGACCTATTGGAATCGATGCATACTATTGCCATTGTACATAAAACACAATTCCCACACTTGCTCGTTGAACTATCCATAACAATCCGCAATCCTTCGGTCGTATTTAGGACAACCCCATTGTCGGAGTAGGAGTCCAGGGGATGCTCCTACGTATACTAAGGGTTTCTTCTTCAATGAAATATGGAAGAAGTACTACTCTCTGTCGAAAAACAAAGTTCTTTTTAGCATTCGGCTTGAGACACAGTTCTTTTTCACTTAGTCTAGTTGCTAAAACTCAGAATGTTGCTTGGAGAGACTTAACTCTCGTACTAAATCTGGACGTGGTACTGGTGAAACTGTTGCTCGTGTAGTAAGTACTTCTTCATATTAACTTACCAGTATTGCACGTGTGCACCAAATCCGGATATCTTCTCTCAGCAATGCTAGGTGCTGGGAGTGTTAGTGAACACTGGGATGGGGACATCGTCGGGGTGTGGTACAGGTCGCCTTGCTGGATGATCAAATCCGGATACTGCAAAATTATACGTTCTTGTAACGATTGATACCTTTCACATTAACCAAAAAAAAATAAGTCACTGTGGTGATTATTTGGCTCGCCGCCATACACATAGGCACTCAATCTTAAACCTTTTCTTCGTCCATTTTTCCACTGCCGTAGATTTTCGACACACGTTTTTACAGACCATATGGGCGAACCCCAAGACTTATTGTTCTCCGATTTTCATTCCAAAGTATGCCAGATTTGCTTGCTTCACAAAGTTAGTCAATTTCTTCTTTGATGTTGTCTGATGGCAATATCACCACAGATGGATAGCAGAATACAATTGGGTGTTATTCAAACCGGCTTTCGTGGAAGTACTTCATAGTGTTCTGAAATAGAAAAAAATAAAGTATATATATAAAGGTAAACCCTTAAAAGAATAAAACAGTAATTACTGTAAAATATGCATTAAAAAAGATATTTGTATAAGAGTAAATCTGGAACACCCTGTATCTCAAAACTAGAGCAATCTTGGAAAACTAATTGTCATTTCTGAGAAATGAGCAAAACCGCGATATAGTATACAATTCGATAAAATAATCCTTGGGCAGCAAAAAAAAATTTTTGGAATGTAATTATTAAGTTATTATTAATTATTATTATTTATTTTATTATTTTATCTTATTATTATTATTAATTATTATTATTATGTATTACTTATTATTATTATTATTATTTATTATTATTATTATTATTATTTTATTATGTATTATTACTTATTATTATTATTATTATTATTAGACTTAAGGAATGAAAAATTTTTAATCGCTTAAAAAATTACCGTGGGGGTTGACACTGACCCCTGTTTATAGCTTGCTAAAATATGATACTATAAGTATTATATAGTATATATGTATATATTATATATATATATATATATATATAATATTATATATATATATATATAGTATATATACTATATATATACATATATACTATATATATATATAGTATATATATCTTATATATATAATTCTATTTATTGAGAGAGAAAGAAAATTTTTAAAATATACTTTTTCAATTAATTCGCATCGTCACGTCGATCCGGCTATCGTCATGGCAAAAGTCTTATTATAATTCGCATCTGTCATCGTCATGGGGCAAAATTTCATATCGTCCACCTGATCACCTAATATATATATATGTATATATATTATATATATATATATATAAGTATATATATATATATTATATATATATATACTATATAATATATTATATATATATATATATATATAGTTATATATATAATATATATATATATATATATATGATATATTATATATATTATATATATATTATATATATATTATATATATATATAATATTAATTATATATATAATATTAAGTAATAAATAATTAATAATTACTTTAATTTGTATTTGCCGGAGCCGGAGCAAGCCTCTTTTTTTTTGCGCTCCGACTCCGGCTCTCCGGCTCAGGGTCCCCCTAATTAAGCCTCCGATCCGGCTTCCGGCTCCATGATGCCCCAAAATTCGCCCTCCGGCTCGCGGCTCCGGCTCCAGTCCTCAAAACACTTCACCTCCGGCTCCGGCTCCGGCTCTCACTTCAAAACCTGCGGCTCCGCGGCTCGGCTCCGGCTCTCTGCTGCCGGCTTCGCGCAGCCCCTCTGCCTAACGGGGTCATACATTCACCTGAAGCGCGTTACATTTGATGATGAGTGTGTTAGCTATTTCATGCATTGCATACACGGGCAGAAAAGGAGATCCTACATGGCAACATTAACATGAGCAGCAGTTTACACGTGCTTGGCAGTAGTTCATATCAACGTGCTACAATACAGTACATACACACAGCATCACATATTATATATATATTATATTTATTATAATATTATATGATATATTTATATATATATATAATGCAATACATATATTATATATATATATATATATATATATATATATATATATACTAAAAATGATAATTGGGTTATACTTCTTTTGACGGGAGAGAGAGACGAGAGAGGACAGAGAACAGAGACAGGACGCACAGCGGACAAAGAGAGAGAGAGAGGAGAGAGAAGAAGAGAGAGAGAGAGTAAGAGAGAGAGAGTGAGAGAGAGGAGAGAGACATGACAACTAGAACAAGAACAGACAGACAGACAGCGAGAGATCGTGTTTTTAGGCCGTGATTTTTGCATAAAGTTACGTATTCTTAACTACATAGAATCAGGTGCATGGATGTCTATGTCCTCTGGGAGACTCAAATATCGGCAAGTAGCAGTTTATGTTGACCTGACTTATTCGCCAGCATGTATTCTCATGCACTAATCATATGTAACAGTTAACACTCTCCACAGAAATATTTGGTAAATTTCGTTCAACCCTCGCTAGCCTAGCCTCGGCCTACTCTAACCTAGAATCAGTTAGGCCGGTTTAGATTCTTTTCTTTCATACGCACTATAACCCTTCAATTTTTGCATGTCTTTAATCGTCACTGTCTAATCATTAATTTATTATGAAAATCTGCCTAGCGCACTTCTACCACCGTATCACCGTTATGAAATTCAGTCCTAGCCTCGACCTACTTTAGCTTCGTTTATCTTACTATTACGCTTTTGCTGCCGTAATAATACCTTATATTCTAGTGCCGCGCCTTCTTGAGGGGTGAAATGATAGCAGATACGTGTTTGCGTGGCTTGGAAAGAGCTCGAATGACGCGTAAATTCAAGGCGGGGCTTAATTCGAAAAGTGCTGCAGCGCGTTTTCTTTTAGGGCGCACTCGGCTGCCACAATATATATATTATATATATATATATATATCATTCTATAAATATATATATATTATATATATATATTATATATATATATATATATATATTATATAATACTATATATATATATATATATGTATATATATATATATTATAATTATATTTATATGTTATTATAGTTTTATAAATATATACTATTATATATATAATTATATATATATTATTATTATTATATATATATATATTATTATATATATATTATAAAGTAATATATATGGTAAACGTTACTTAACGCCCACACATATATATATAGTGTATAATATATATATATATACTATATATATATAATATATATATATAGATATATATATATATAGTATATATTATATATATATTATATTATATTCTATTATATAGTTATATATAATGATGGCAAGTTACTTAAAACGAAGACAACCTAACTGGACAAATATTAAATGTATTTTAAGTATATAAAAGAAACGTTTAAATTATCAAGAAGATTTCAGATGCAGAAAATTGAAATTAAAATGATTAAATTTATTTTGTCCATTTATGAGACAGAGACGTACTTTGAGTCGCCGGTTTATGAATAAATGTTATAATACGGGAGAGGCGTTTTGCGTCCGTTTTCTATGGATTATCCAATCGTCGACATAGACGGAGCAGCGGACCGATGGTGGAATGGCATCCACAACTCCATTGAACCCTATTCGCAAAATTAAGACACTTAGCAACCTGCCCTGCTTGCATCCCCTCATCCCAGGAAAAACAATGACACGGTGGGGACGACAACGAACCTGAACGACCGATCCAACAACATTCAGTGCTGAAGAAAAGGAGGAGTTACCGCCCTGAGATCCAACGAGTTGAAGTGTTTTAAAGCTCCGATCCTCCATGTGCCTTTTAAATCGAGAAAAAATTGGCAGAGTTCATTTTATTGGAAGCAAACGCTGCACGTATGTCATGATCCAAACGGAGAGAGAGGATTCTGAGTTGGGCGATGATAACGAAAACCAAACTGATGTCAGGAAAACGCATGGAACGCTCCGAGCGTGGGAAAGTAGGGAGCTTACTTGTTTTCTCCATCATTGCATGTGTCCACAGTCAGATTAAATCCGTTCCATGATTATTATAAAGTGTGTGGGTCCTTGCCAGGTTAGGAATGGAACAACATACGCGTTAACCAGACAGGAGGGAGAGACACCCTCCAACCAGCTTATTAAAATAGCTGAAAAGAAATGCGGAGGCTGACGCGATGAACATGCCGTAGCAATCGGAAAGGAAATGCATCAGGGCCAGTGATCCATCGTTGGACAAGTTTAGGGCCTTCCGAAATACATAACTGGTAAATATTGTATTCGTAAAGGGCCCTCCCTAGGCGGCAAACTGAAAGGTCTGGGTCCACACGCGTAAGCGGGTAAGAGCGAAAAGGTTCACGACTATTGCGACTTCGCTGGTAGCAGGAGCAAAGGGAAAGCCCAGGCTCATTCAGCAACCATTCATCATGGATATGAATCAGAGGGCGTGGGCATATTAAGGAGTATACGGGGGGTCTGAGTGGTGTTTTACTGGAATCTTACTCACAACCTTTAACAATGATGAAACAGGTGTAGATGATGTAACAGTGGAGGCGTATTCCGGAAAAGCTGCCTTCTAGTCCGTCTGTTGAGACGCTTGACCGAGCCAGCTGCAGCCTTAAAAAGAATTAAGTTGGAAGGATTGGGTAAGCCTTGTACAACTTTGTAAGATGCTCTCTTTTCTCGAGTAGCCCCGAGCACATTCTGCTCCACCAAGATCGTAGATTTGCGGTGCTCAGAGGAACGAAGGATATGGCTCACTGCCGCCTTGAGAATTGTATCATTAAAGGCGTGTAAAGGGTCTGCCGGAGACGGATACAATGAGGCTGCAGGAAGGATAGGAATGTTAGTTGCCTGATGAATGTTATAGCAATCGCTCTGCAATACGCCTGATTAGATTAAGGTTGTTGCTGCGAATAGGAATGAAGGAAGGAATAGCTATCTGGCAGTGATCACTCGCACAAAGGAAAATTGACCTTTCCCGCACAAAAAGATCGATACCAAAGATAGAGCACAGTGAGATGCTGACCAGGAAGAAGTGCCCATATCCGAACTCTCAAAAGTTGGAAGACCGTGTTGAGACATCCCAATGAGAAATCATATAAAATTCGAAATAACCAATCCGCTTTATGGAATGTAAAATAATAGCCCAACAGTAGGTGGCGGAAGTTAAAGTTGCCAAGAACCAGCATGGGCACCGAAAGATTTGAACAAATCGATAGAGTTCATCTTGGTGCCTGTACAGCTGGTTGCTACATACAATGAGCACAGTGTGAGATGTACTTCAAAGTGAATTCGAGCTGCCACAGCATGTAATGGAGTAGAGAAGGAAATTTGAGTGAATGGGACAGATTCGTGAAGTAGAATTTCTGCTTCAGCTCTGTCATTAACACCTCGAATCAGGGACGTGAGATGCTAATTGCATCAGAAAGATTGCAAAAGGTTTCGGTTGCGATGTTGTAGTTTCTGCAAACATAAAGCCATCGGTTGATGAGCTCCAATTAATTTCATTTGTTCTTCGTAGTTTGAAAATATCCAAGACAGTTCCATTGAATCCATTGAAGGAAACTTACAATATAAGAAAGGAGATATAATCAATTTTTCGTGCGATCAGAGAGGTAGCCACCTTCTGGTAAGATCATGTCTGAGAGTGGCTGTGAGCCACTGAACGACCTACAAGCCGGAACGTCATATCCAGGGGAAAGAGGAAGATCGTGCAATAGGGAAATATGAGAGCCTCTCTGTGTAGGACCGGCGGGGTGCCTGGCAGCTTTAGGCAAAGAGGCGTGCCAAGTCAACCTCAACATCACCAACACTCTTGCTAATAGGCACGCTCCTGTCTAGCAAGTAACAACGTATCAGACTGGGAAGGAGCTGCGCCCTCGCAGGAGGGACCGCGGCAACATCAATGGTCTGGGAAGAATGGTGAGAGAAACATTGGGGAATGTCGACTCCAGGAGGAGCAAGCGACAAACTAGGAAACACGTAGGTGGAATCAGTAATCAAAGTCGCTGGATCCACTCGCAGAAGAGTGAGACCCGACGGCTCGGGCGCAGGTACTGCGGAGCCAGAGGGAGGAGAAAACACTACCCCTCCTGGCCCCATCAGCAACCAGCCCCCCCCCTCGCCGCAGAGCGAGATAGAGCTATCACTCCCAGCAGGACGATCGCGTCCTCGTAAGGTTTCCCTCGGGAGATCCCTTGAGGACCCAAGGACTGGGGCTCCACGAGCAACATGAGGCAGAGCAGTGGACGAGGAATTGTCCGAAGAGTCATGGTTTCATCCGAATAAGTTTCGGAATAAAGTCGATGAGGTTGCGGTTCTGTCCAAGGGCGTGCTGGACACCATCGTGGGAGAGGGTGACCCACATGTCGCAGGTTTACCACGCGAGTGGTCTGAGCGGCTAGGACGTTTTGGCTGGGGAGAATGGGAACCCTCAGGCCGAAAGGGGTTCTTCTGTTTTAAGAAATTGGTAACCCGATAAGCAAACGAGTAGGGATGTTTGATCCGGGGAGATCCACTTTCGGAGATGCGAACGTGACCGTTAGAACAGCCACTTTGTCTCCCAGGGGAAACTGATGCGGAACGTTTCCGGGAGATAGTATAAGGAAGGTCAGACTCTGGACAAGGATGGGTGTTTTTGACCTCAGATACTGAACATGCAACGACATCAGTCGAGACCCCATCAAGGGGGGCATGGATCTCAGCAATGTGGACATCGTGAGAGAAGGTAGTGTGTGTTGGCGATGGACGACAAGAGGTCCGGCGGATCATGGTAGGAGAGTTGGGAGCACAGTTGTCCCGAACAATAGGAAACACCAAATCAGGTGACCCGGAACGTGGGACGGTAGGAGGTTTATAAGACAACTGAGAAAGATCTGGACACAACGCACGGGCAGCGGGTGCATGGTAGACGCCGGATGTTAGAAGGTATTAAGTTGTGCCGCAGCATAAAAAGGAAGATGAGCCAAATTACTCTCTCCGTGCACAGGCGTGTCTTGCTTTCACGTACGTCAACTTATGAATTGCGCACTTGCTCAAGTGATTCAGCTTTTTCAATGGCGAAAGAGGCAAGTGGACAAGGAGAGCCGGATGGCGGACCTTTGCAATATAGGACAACGAGAGGAGGATGGGCTATTCACAGTCTGGGATGGTAGAAAACTGCCGAACTGCTGGGCAGATGGTCTGCGGAGAACGACAATATTTCTGAGGGTGACCATTAATAGCAGATGGAAGCACCTCCTCGGTGGGGCAAATTATGTTTTCGAACCTCGATTTGTGCATTGTAAAACTTTATGTTTTAACATTGGTGCGGACAGGAAAGAACTGGGCCACAGAGGAGGTAAGCTAGGAGATTGGGGGGTTCCATCAGATTGAGCGGTTTTCCTCTTACTAGTAGAAAGAGGATAAATGTCGGTAACAGGAGTTGTGTCTTTCTGTAAATGAGCGGAATGGCTTTCTCAGGAAGGTATCCAAACCCACTCTGGTGCATATATGTTACCTTGGGCGTTTCAAACTCAACGTCCGGTTTAGAAATACAGGAATCCTTCTCAAGATGCGGAGTGGAGCAACGAGACATGGCTTTGGGCTCTAAGATCCAGCGTGACAGGATGGAACCGTTTCTCATGGACGTTGAGCCTGTGGCTCTGTTGTTTGAAGAGCAAGCTCACAATGCATCACTAAAGCGATTAGTTTGTGGCTTATGAGCAGATCGTGGCGTGACGAAGTAGAGTGCAATAAAAATAAGAGGAAGAAGTCATCAACCCGGGATCAGGAGGGGGGGTAAGAAAAGCACCTCGGTGGAACTGGTGTATTTCTGAAACGACAAGTAGAGACTTTGCTGACGCGAGGATCTTAGAGACGACTGATGTGAGCGATGGAGTGTATTGTCGCGCTGAGAGCCAAGAACAGCCTCCAGCTGGTTTAGATGGGGTAGTCCTAGAAACGGCCGTACGTAAGAATATAGGTGAGTGGTGTGTACACACCAGTTCATCAACAAGGGCAGTCAAAGCTCTATTGGTGTTTGTCCTAGATGGCATTAGGGGTCGGGTTGGGGGACCAACGATGGTGATTTTAATCTTTTCTTGGGAAACGTCATTTTTTCTTTTAGCTTTTCCTAATCATAATATAATAATAAGATAAAATGCTCCTTTTATACATCTGCTTCGCCCCAATAAATGAACACAAATACTATAACACAAATGATGAATATAAACCATTTATCCTGGAAGCGTGAACCGGGAAACGTCCTCACCGCCGCCAGAGCATAAAAACTCCCACGCCGTAAGGTGGTGCATGGTTGTGGCCTGGAAAAAATAGTTAACGCTTGTACCTCACGATAAGACGCGAAGCCAAGATTTATAGCACCCAAGGGCAGGACAGCTTCCTCAAGTAGGTTACCAAGCTCAGGACCCCAACGATAGGCCGTCCGGAGAAAGAAGAAGCAATAGCCCGTGTTTTGAAACTCGTTAACAAGCTCCACGACCCAGGAGAAAGGAGAGCAAGAATGAGGAACAGAAACGAGCAGCGCAACGATAGCACCAGGGTGCGGAGGAAATCGGGGAGACTCTCAAGAGATGACCAGGAATACGTTGGCGTCAGTACGTCAGATCTAGGGAGAAGGAAAACAAACTCTGAAAAGGGCAGGCAAATGAACAGAGTACGCAAAGTACTAAGTAGATGAAGATAAGAAGAAAATAATAATAATAATTATAATAATAATAAAATATCATAATAATAATAATAATAATCGATAATTAATAATAATAATAATATAATAATAATAATTAATAATAATAATAAAATAATAATTAATATAATATATATATAATAAATACTAATTAATAATAAGAAAAGAAAGAACTATGAAAATAAAATGACAAAACAAAAATAATGACAATAATAACATAAAAATAGAAAAAAATGGAACCTGAAAGACAAAAACAAGATATAACAAAAAATAAGAAAAAAGAAGCATCCTTCGCAGACACAAAAGTGTCTGTGCCCTGTCTCGAAGACAACGGAGGCCAGCTCGTCGTGAGGGGGATCAATGAGATGACTGGCAGAAAAGAATGCGGCTATGGGAGGGCAAAATTTTGGTAGAGATGGGAAGGAGGTCCCAGTGATATGTAGTGCGGCTAGTGGGTGAGGATATTGGTGACCAATTAACGGAGGAGTGCCGAGTATCGAACTTGTGCGAAGCGTTTTTCAATCAGAGTACGTGCGAGACGGAACTACTGCACAGTGTTCGACTTTATTTGTTTTAAGTTTTGCCCTCGCTGCTAATTCGTCCAGCAATCTTGTTAGTAGGGGTGAGGGGCGGGGGAGACTGAGCAACCTTGGTCAGAGAGCAGGATACAATAATCAGTTAATGGAAAGCGACCTTGTCGAATGGCATCCGGGAGGTACCTAGAACAGGTGGCCATATTGGTCTCTCTCCGATTTCGTTCCCAGTTACCCCTACGTGAGAAGGGTCCAGCATAGTATGATTTGTCTCTTACGAGAGTGGAACAGCCGAGGAAATTGTTGTACAGCGGATACCATTGTTTTTTTCTTTTTTTAGAATAGAGGCTTTAAACGCCTGGAGGGTGCTGAGCGAATCTGAATAAATAACATAAGAGTGGTTTTGGTTAAGGAATAGAATTCGAGAAAGGGCATTCATTATAGTCATTAATTCTGCCGTAAAAATTGAAACATGAGAGGGAAGATAACAGAGGCACCCATACTGTCCCCTGTTTTAGAGCCATCAGTAAACACTGTAGTAAATCTACCTTGAACTGCGGAATGATTGCTTTAGCAAGGCAGCAGGGTGGGTAGATTTGGAGAGAGTTCAGAACCAGGCAAATGGTGGGTGCAGGAAATGGCCAAGGTTATACCCTTCGTCATAAGAGAACGGCAGCACCTTTTGCAAAGGGATGTTGAGGAAGTTAAGGATGTTAAACTGAAAATGGCCAGTAAGGATTATTCTGAGCGATCTCTCGCAGAATCGGTGTTAGAGCAGATGGTGTTCAGTGGAGATAGGGATTGCCTCGTTTTCTATGGAATCTAACGGGTGTGGTAGAGTTGGGGAGACATGACCATGCACTACGCAGCCATAGTCCAGCTTCGATCGGGTTAGGGTTATGTGGAGACGTAAAAGAGTCAAGTTTTCAGGAGTTTAATGTATCTTAGATGGTCATGTAGAATGAGTCCTAGAAATTTGACTTGTGAAGTTACAGGAATAGGTGAACTATATAAGGTTAAGTTAACGGGAGGATGGTGGCAGTTTTTCGACCCCTTTTTTTCCTAAATTGTACTACTGAGGTTTTGGTGGATGATAAATGGGAGCCATGAGGATTACCCCATTGTGAAATATTTTCCTTAGCTAGTTCGAGTTGCGTGTCAAGAAATGGCAGCCTGGCACCGGCAATATATTACGCCAGGTCACCAACATAGAGAAAAATTAACTGACGTTGGGATAGAAGTAACGATGTCATTGAATCCAAGAGCAAATAGTAAGACACTTAGAGCACTGTCCTGCTGAACACCCGCATCCAGAGTAAAGTGACGTGATAGAACAGAAGAGCACCGAACCTGAATGGATCTGTCTGACAGAAGGCCGTATAAAGAGGGAGCTGTCATCGGAAACCGAGCGAGCGGAGTTTTAAGGAGAACCCAAGTTCTCCACGTGTCGTTAGGTTTTTCAAGGTCAAAAAAAGTCACCAAGAACCATTCTACACCAGTCCGAGAAGGCTTCCCGAATGGTCATAGATCCAGTTCTTTAACAAAGGATCCGTGGTCGAACGATTTTTGCGAAAAACAAACTGAGAGTTTGTAAAAACCTGGTGAGTCTCCAGAATAGAGAGAAGGCTGCCTGATACCATTTTCTCCATTAATTTACCAGTGTGACATTGGTGAAATTGGTGTTTGGTTGTCCGCCAAGTTTGGATCTATCCCAGGTTTGGGAATAGAGATTGGTGGCAAAAGCTGTAGTCAAATAAATGGAAAAAGAGGATTCATCTAAATTCTTTAGGGGAGGATCCAATATTTGCTGGGGCTGCGCCAGATTTTCACCCCCTAAAAATGAGACATAAACTTCGGAATTATCAAGCCGATTTTGAACCCTATAAAGGGATAAATTTCACCTAAACTGTATTTTTTTTGGCCTCTGGGAAAACGTTTTTTCCGATGTGTTTTATTGTCTGTGTCTGTGTTCATTAGCTATGTTTTCAAAAATTTCAATTTTGTCAACACTGCATGTTTTTTGACATTTTTTCGAAACATCCCTTCTACAACTGGGAAAGTGTTAGCTGGGCAAATTGAACTTCAAACTGTGAAATATGCTAGATGTGGTCATTACTAAAAAGTCACATAGATTTATTTTTCTTTTTTAGCTTTGGTGACTGCAGCGTTGTCGCAATTTCAACACCTTTTTTCTGGATTTTGAAATGAAAGATTGGCCGGAAATAATTTGTTTATTTCGTTCAGGCGAAGTGGGATGGAGATTTGTCAGGGCATGATGGTAGTGGAGGAGAGGTTACATTTTTTACTTTGATAATTTCTTTGTATATGCATTAGTTTTGGATTGTTCTTGGGACACAATTTTCAAAAAAAAAATTTGGGAAATTTTTTTTAAAATTTTCTTTTGAGTATACAAAAATACTATTAAGTAAAAACGTTGTATCTTGCCAACTATACACGCCCTGAAAATTTGATTGCTTGATCGGATTAGGTAGGAAAGAAAATCAAACCATATTTGACTTTTTCAAAAATTTTAATCGATGTTCAAGAAAAGTGAAAATATTGGCCATTATAGTTTTTGTTTCGCGCTAACTTTCCGATCAAATCAATTTTCAGGGTTTTGTATTGTCCGGGACAAGATACACATATATTTTTTTACTTAGATAAGATGTTTTAGCTTACTACGTCAAGAAGAAAAATTTGTTCTAAAGAAAATTTCCCCCCAAAGATTTTATTGTTTAAAAAATTTGTTCCAAAGAACAAATCCAAAACTAAATGCATATCAAAGAAATTATCTAAAGTAAAAAATTTGCCTCTCCGACTACATAATTCTCTGAAAATTTATCATCACTTTGCCCGAGCAGTGAATGTGTATCAGAAATTTTTCATTTACAATGAGAGGTCCAAAGAAGGTGGAGGTTGGATATTGACACGTGTGAGCACACAAAAACTAAAAAATCGGAAAATCCTGTTTGGCTATTGTAGGTAATGGACATCTATGCTAGTCTGTATTTCGAAATTTGAAGTCATTTTGAGATAATAATGGGTAGCAGAAGTTCTCGGAGAAAAGATCGTTTGTCAAGAACATGAGTTTTGAAAATTGTGAAAAATTTTGGAAAGATGACTGAAAGACCAGAAAAAGACACCGGAAAACATACGGTATTTAGAGGCAAAAAAAAGCTAACACGGGCTTTAGGTGTTTTAATAGGAGTCAAATCGCGAGTGCAGAATTCCGAATTGATTATGTCCATCGTTTTTGAGAGGGGGGGTGAATAATATGGGGCTGTTAGCAAACGGATAGCCCAAAGTATTTTAGTGATTCCTTTTTAACCAGATCCCATAAGAACGCCGATGGAACCGGAATTACGATGGAATAATTATCGACGATTTTAAGTCTGGGAATTCAGATTATGGGCGGCAGAACGGTAAATGGATATACCTCGAGAGCCGTAGTGGAATTTGGTGGAGTGTTTCTGATCAGTGTACACCTAGGTGTTGATGTTCATTGGAAGAGACTCTCTGGCGAAGTGAGTGAAAAGTAAGGGTTATAAGATTAGATCCTTCCCCTGTTCCTGTTGTGCCATAGTTTGTACTCGGTCCCAGTAGTATCTGTAATAACGTCTAACATCTTTGAAAGATCGTGAAACTTTAGAAATTAGACAAGGTATTCAGAGTGGCTTAGCGAGGATGACTATATGACACGTGAATAAATTCATGCAACAATACTACGGAGCAGATCGTGGATCGTTAATAGTCTGGTCCTATAATGATCGGGAGGACTGTAGGGTGCAAGAAGTATGTTGGAGGCAATTAGTGACAGAGATGATCAAGGCCGAGATCATTATATTTGATTTGGAATTGCAAGATTTTCCACATGAAGTTAAGAGGCAGTAGGTGGATAGTCGTGGTGAAGTTCAATAGTTCCAGCGCGAGTAAGATGGAATGTGTCCGCTCTATTATATTTAGTTGATAATTTACTATTATAATTATGTGGGGTTATTTTTTTCAGTTCCGTTTTTATCGAAGCTGATACTTTTAATAAGAATCAATAGATGTAGATTGTTTGGTAAAGACCTTGCTTGGTAAATAGATGTTGAGGAGTGCAAGTATAACATCCGGAAGTCGGTCGAAGTTGGTGCGAGGTCCCTTGTGCATTGGGTATAGAGTTTTCTGTTCTCCCGAATTAGCTTGGCACAACTCTTGGGACACCAAGGGGTTTAGGGCCGACCCCTACCTACGCAAGATTGCGATGGCAAGGCTTCCGTTGTGATGAATAATTGTTATAAGAAGTTAAATGTCTCATACAATAGTGCGAGAGACGGCGTTATGTGAAGAGAGAGAGTGGGATAGGCTGTGGGCCATGAATATAAGGGAGCTGCACTTTCCAATCGCTCAATAAGAATGCCAAGCTGTTATTGGGCACGGCGCAAGATTCTTTAAGGCTTTGGGTATGGTCCTGCGCATTATAGCGGATCGCTAGCGCATAGAGCAAAGGAGTATCAATAGGGAGTAAGAGAGTGTTCTAATCGTTCATATAAGTACGGGAGTCTGTGTTAATGGCGTCCCAGGAAAGAGCTTTTAGAAAATTATGCAAGGATCGTCACACTTGACGAGGGTAGATAGGAGTCGCCCATAAGGGGTGGGAGGTTGATCTGCTTGTATAACAACCGAAGTAGGGAGCTGCTTAAAAATATAGCAAGTCGACCTTTAGTGAACTCACTATTCGGATCAATAGATGAGCTGAAGTAAGGTTGGCTAAGCAGGTGAATTTGGCTGAAAGGTGCTGGGAATTGTTTGAAAAGGGTGATCTTGGCGATAGGAGGCAGATTTATGAATGAGCTAGGTATTCTCCTGCATTCACCTATCATTGGTAACTTCTTTTCTTTAGAAGGTTTTAGGCGGCGATTTATTATTCAGATTGGTGTGGGAGAAATGCGATGACATATTCAAAGGATCCTGCAAAATATGACTTTGGTTCGGCATTGGGGTTTAGACAAGTTGAGCTGCTTTTTAAAAATTAGAGATAGGGAAGGTGGGCCATGGGCTATGTTATAGAATATTAGAGGATGGATTTTTTTAGCAATTATCTTTATGTGTGGATGATGGATGTGGATTCAGATGAGGAGGAAGGGCTGAGACGTGGGTCTCGACGAGAGGAGCAACAAATCCTGGTAGTCCAGGATTAAGTTTTGTAACGAAAGAGATTGGTTGTAAACGACCTGTTTTGTGGGAGAGTGTTTCCCAGTGATATTTAGTGCAGGGGGCTATCGTTCCATGGATTACAAGTAAGTGAGATATGCACCTAGTGTCCATCTTTGTGTGGAATTGGAATTGGTGTTGGGAAGAGCAACAAATGCTCATAGTTTTAGGAATGGAAACAATAAGCATCTTCCACCCAAGCAGATATCAGAAATGGGTGTGAGAATATGGGATGTTCATGGAGGGCAGTGGTTAGAAGGGACCTGAGAATGGAAAGTGTCCCTGTCAACTCTTTTTTGTAATGAGTTAGGTTGCGATGTATTGGGACCAAATCATGAATACTTGGGTTAACGGAGGTTCTGGATGATAGAGACTTGTCAGTGAGGCTATACGTGGGTTAATTTTAGGACTGTGCAATGTTGAGTTAAGATGGTGAACCTCTGGGTTTCCTTTCATGCCGCCAACAGATAGAACGCTTTGAGAGCATGTGATGTTTTGCGTTGAACGGTTTTCTTCATCTACATTGGAGGCAAGAAGCATTAAAGGAGAGTGGGTATGTCAAATCAGGCTCATTTTGAGAACTATAAATCCATTTAATACCGCTAAGCGCATAAAGGCAATGAGGAATTCTTACTTGAATGCGCTAGGGTAAGAACATTTGGCGGGAGCTGAATAATCCCGCAAGCTATCATAGAGGGTTGATTGGTGGGTTTTTCGATAGCTGTGATTGGGTACGGATCTATTGATGTCATTGCTTTTTGTCTGAGGAATAGACTTATGAAGTCTCTTTCTGAATTGCCATTTTTTACATCTGAGGTCAGTGTGGTTTGCTTTTAGAAATTCGGATGTTTTTGTATTTTAGCGAATAATTTTTGCCTTGGTGCTTTAATCTTTTGTTTCTGTTTAGGAGCATATTTTCAGGATTTGAAGTATGGTGGGAAGACGATTAAAGGGGACAAAGACGGGAAGGGAATGGACAAAGTGTCTTGGCAGGGGAATGCTCTCCAGCGATATGGTGGATGAAAACTTAGTTGAAACTAGTAACTCGGAGTAGGGTTGCTGATGGCATTTATTACTGAATGGGGGATGAAGTTCTTGGGCGATTTTGCTAGATGGGGGAACCTCTGGTCTTTTTCATGCGCCAACAGATCAGAAGCTTGAGGCTGTGGCGTGAAGATAACGCCCAGCAACCCCGCGGTGCGGGGGGGCGCAGGAACCGAGAGGGCGCACGGCGGGCAAAAGGGATGGCACTTGTTCGAGTCGAGAATGTCAAAAAATTCATTAAAGAAAACTCTCTCATCTGTATATTATGATAGATTAGTATCATATAAACTATTTATAGAAGATATTACTCAGTGGATAAGGGAGGTTTTTGTTGTACTTATTTGAATTATATCTGATTTATATATATTTATTATATGATTGTTAAATAATTAAATAGTTTAGATAAAACGTATAGTATATATATAGTATTTATTATAGTAATATTTGGACGCAAGACCAAAATCAAGGCGCAAGTCGCTAAGTGCAGAGTATGTCGCAATTGTGCAAATCAAACCTTAACTTAGTATTCGATGATATCTGTAAAGGAGATTACAGAAATGATTGTTTTTTTATGATGCTGATTAATGAAGATATATGTTTTTCCAGTCAGAGGCTTCGAGTGGATCAGATGAAATCAATTTCTCAGAACCTGCATGTGTCAAAAAATCTGTTAAAAGACTGTGCCCAACTAGTTTTCGAGGTTCGATTGCTTGTTGGTAGAGTAGCGAAGTTAATTTCAATTTATATTTTTGAACTGTTTATACAAAGATTTAATGAGCGTGCGATAATAGTTGAACAATAGACGCTTAGTGTGACAGTGAAGTATGAGGCGACAGCATTCAAAAAGAGCAATGTCTATTTTTCATTTCAGTTTTAATGCTTGTTATTTAAAAGCAAATTTTGGGAAAGTATATAACATGCAGTTCGTAAAGAGCCGTCGACAAACAATCAGAACGGATATACGAAAAGACTATACGGAAAATTGTATATGCGGACCGGAGCGCGCATATCCTGATGAAGCCTCCACATCTTTTGAGAAAGGTGTGTCACAAAACTAAACCAGTTGCAAGAGTTTTTTTACAAGCTAGTGGAAGAAGCCCAGGAAATTGCAAGAAGCTGGCAATTGAGATTCATTGCCTACTAAACGCAAAGCAAAGTGGACAAGCTTTTTGATGAGCCTGTTTAAAGATGTTTGATTCAAATTGATCCTTTGACACTTTCAGGGTGAGGGTTTTTTATAGAGCCATTGATATACTAAAAAGCCAAGTGAATCGGAGGTACCAAGAGTATGAGGAAGGTGAAAACAATAGTTTTGCTTTGAGCCCATAAGCCCTTACAGAACAAACAGATAAAGAGCTCATGGAGCCTGCTGACAAGTTTTACAAAAAATATGAAGCGACGCGTGAAAAGTTCTTTAGTTACGGAAATTGTCTTGCTTCAGGAATGTTGTGGCAAGTAAAATAAAGAAAAGAAAAATGAAAATAATAACAGTAGTCAAAATAATGCTATTGAAAATAATATGTTGTCTTGTATTATTCAGACGTGTGTACAGCTTTATAATGTTTCTGACACTGCCAGTAATTCACTCCTCTGCTGAGAGATTTTTTCATAATGAAAATAATTAAAAGTTATTTGGAAGTAATATGACGACCGTAAGGGTTTAAGTGAATTGGCTGTACATAGCATAGAGTATGATCGGGCTCGCGCACTGGGACTTGGAGAAATTAGTGCGAAAATTTTGTGATGCAAAGAGACGAAAGGGATTTAATGAGAATTTAGAATATCTAATTAATTTAAAAGCCGGACTGTTTGTAAGTTGTGTTTTTATTAGTATTTTTTGCTTTATTTACCAGTAGACAGTAATACGTAAAAGGTTTTTAAAAATGTGCATCTCTTTTTTATATATATATATTATAATTATATATATATATATTTATATATTATTAGTATAGTAATTATATATATACTATTATTATATAATTATATATATTATATATATATATTACTATTATACTATAATATATATATTATAGTATATATATAGTATTTAAAAAATATAATAATAAAATATCCAATATATTGTTATTATATCATATTTAAATATTATTAGTATAGTATTATATAATATATAGGATATATATATATATGATTATATATAATATATATATATATATATCTATATATATATATAATATATATCTATATATATATATATATAACGTATATTATTAGCCTTTTTTTTTCATTGTAATACACTTGGATTCTTTTGTAATGCTAATGTGATTTCTTCTTGATATGACAAGAACTTTTTTGTCATTCAAAGTTAATTCTATCCATTCCCGTCCTGACTAAAAGGGGCACACAAATAAGTTTCGCGGGGGGGCGCAACTGACCTTAGTTACGCAAATGCTTGGAGCTTCTTGCTGTGTTTGATTGATTAGTTTCCATTCATCTCTCTCGGAAGCGAAGGAAGGCATTAAAGAGAGGTGGGTGTAACAACTTAATTTTATTAACTTAGTATCCATTTAATCGCTAAGCAAAGATATTTTTAATTGTGCTGGTGAAGGAAAATTCGGAGAACTGAAATATCCTGCAACTCTCAGAGGGATTGTCATTGGTGGGTTGATTTCATCAAATACTGTGATTGTCTTATGGTCAATCTATTTGTATGTATTGCTTTTTGTCTGCAGGAATAGCTTATGGCGAGGTTTCTTCTAGTTACATTTTTTATATTTGGGAGTGTGTTTTTGCTTCTAGCAATCTCGATGTTTTGTATTTTAGCGAATAATCTATAGACTTGGTAATTACTGCTTTTGTTTCTGTTTATTTAACATGTTTTTGCAGGAATTTGAGTAATAATGGGAGACGTATTATGGGACAAAGAGCAGGCCTTCTTACGTGAGTTTTGGCGAACTCATCGGAGGGAATGGACAGAGTGCTTGCAGGAGAATGCTTCTCCAAGCGTTTGTGGTGAATTAACCAACTATAGTTTGAAAACTAGTACTTCTGGAGTAGGGTTGCTGATGGATTTTTGAACGGGGAGATTGGGATATTGGCAGCTTTTAGACTATTGAGAAGATCGGTAATATATAATATTATTATATTATAATATATATATATATATAATATACTTATTTATATATATATATATATATATATATATCATATATATATATATATATATATATATATATATTATTATATATATATATTATATATATATATGTATAGATAAAACAAATCTTCCTCTCATCACTCAGATTTCCAACACGGATTTAAAAAGCAACCACTCTACGAACTCAGCCCTCCTCCCTCACCCAAAACATCATCAATGGCTTCAACCCATCCATCCCATGAGATCCATTCTCACAGCAATAGACATCAAACAATGCCTTTGACACATAGTCCCAACCCCCATTAATCCTTATTAAAAAATCCTATCATCCCCCTAGAAATCACAGAAAAAAATGGCTTTACTATTTTCTGCACTAACCGTTTTGCTAGGGTTTCCACAACAATCTCTCGCCAGCTCATAAATTACAAAAGGCGTCCAACAGGGTGGCCATTCTCTCTCATTGCTTTTCAATCATTTCCCGCAGACCTGCCCACCCAAACCAACCAATCCACCAAACTTATCCCATACGCAGATGATATCAGCCTCATATCCCAACATCAAGACGTAAATATAGCCACTCTACACCCAAGAATACTTACAAAAATTAGAAACTTGGCTACTCTCCAAGAAAAAGACGCCTTCCCCATCAAATCCTCATCACCTCTATTTAACACAGTCGGACGCCACATCACAACAACACATCACCAATGTTTTCGTGACAACAATCCCTCCACCTAAATAAATCACAAATTTAGGATCTTAACATATGATCATGAAATAGATACAAATGAGTTTCTCACCCTACATAGACAAATCACCTCATCAACCAACGGTAGAAGAACTAAACACTCCCTCTCGAACCTTTTCCAACACAGAACTTTAGTGGACAGGAAACACAGCCCTTGCACAGACTTATAACACTCTCAGACTATATAAACTATGCTTCCTCGCATGGTTCCCTGCATTGTCAAAATCTACTCAAAAAATTACAAATCAACAAACAACAGCCGCTTAAAAATTATCATGGAATGCAATATATAAAATAAACAGTCTTACATCTCCTATTCCCCACATGGAGATGGTGGGGACTCAATTTACCAGTAAAACCTAAATCAACCACAGATGTCGACCAAATATTCTCAACCCTCCGCAGACTAAAAATTCCCACCCTCCTCACCAGCTAAATTCTATAATGAGATCTACATTTACTCTTTCCCCTTCCCTCTCCTTAGACGATTATTTTACCGTAATGCTCCAAGATAACAAACTAACTACACGCGATTACAAATACCGGCCCCATTAAATTTACTAAACTCTTCCTCCCCCAAAATTTCCCTATAGAAGAACACTTGCATCAGTGCGGAGCAGATCAGGTCACACCCAAAACTTAAACTATAAATATTAGATTACTAAAACATGTACTCCCCTGCCAGATGTACAATATCCCAGGACACAATGGGCGCACTCTTCTGGGGTGCTCGCTTGACGCCCCCGTGCCAACCTTCTCTATCTTCCGCTTCTCGACTCAGGAAGCCGCCAAAAGCTGGTGGGCCGAGTTCTGGAAGCAGTGTGGCCCAATTGAGGTGGGCCAGCGGCAGAAGTAAGTAACATATCTATAATGAAGTATATTATTTATATATATTATATTATATATTATATATATATATATATATATATATATATATTATATATTATTATATATATATATTATAATATATATATATATATAATAATTTATATATATATTGTGGTGGCAAATTTTTACAATCAAGTGTGCCAGTCGGAAAATTCTGTGTTCTTTTATTTAATTATTGTTTAACTAATACAGATCATAGACTGTGGCTTCATGTACGTAATCTGTGATTCGTTGTTAAAATCAACCGTTTTCGCTGTGAGAAGAGGCTTTCCTAAGCACGCGAGTTTCGCCATCTTATTTTTGTAATTATTTATTGATCAAAGCTTTATTATTATAGTTTTTAATAAGATTTTTGCCACTGTTTTATGTGGTGAGGTGTTAGTAAGCAAAAATTTGATAATATTAATTATGTAAATATATATTATTCCGCTAACAGTGTGAAAATGATGGTAGGACCCCGTAAGCTTTGGGCACGTAGTGTTTGTTTCTAGTGGAAATTAATCAATTATACATATTATACATTTATTAGCTGCCTAATTTTTGTTAGAAAGACTAAATAAGGCCATAAAAGCTAGGTTGCTTCTATAAATAGTGAAATGCCCGTTTTTAGCAACATGTCAACGGGTCAAATACTGGTGCTTCGAATAAGAACTGAGATCAAATTCTAATTCATAGATAAAAAATTAACAAGGTTATCCTCGTAACACACACATTTAGGCATTGAAATTTCACTTAATTAACGTATATTTTTTTTTACTTATTGAAGGAAAATGCTTTAGGTTATTTATTAGTAATAATAGACAGACCATTAAAATATTGTATTATTTTTTTTAGGAATGTGAGGTCTGTGCTTTGGACTACTGTAACTCTG
>JABUQX010025512.1:0-21842 GCA_015478945.1 Trachelipus rathkii
GTGTCAACCCACAGACACAACTCCTTTAATGTAGAACTCTTTCCCCCAATCTTTGCAATTCAGTAGTATATATATATATATATATATATATATATATATATATATATATATATATAAAGTATAATATAGGGAAGATATATATATATATATATATATATATATATATATATATTATATATATATATATATATATATATATATATATATATTGAAGTGTTTGCTGGGTTTGTAAGAAAATATCTGACTCCAGAAGAACAATTATATTTCTCAAAACAATCAAGTAAGAATAGGACCAGAGTTACAGTAGTCCGAAGCACAGACCTCACATTCCTAAAAAAAATAATACAATATTTTTTCAGAGTTTGAGCTATATACTAATAAATATACAAATGTAAAGAAATTACTGAGAGCTGACAATAAGTAAAAAATATACGTTAATAAACATGCATATGGCTAGTAACTGTGTAGGCTAAAATATAGTGGTAGGCCCGTAGCCTACTAATGAAGCCTAGGTGGTTTTTCAAAGTTCATATTTACAGAAAAAAATTTGACCGTTGGAATGTTTCTAAAAACGGCATTTGAAAATATAAAGACCTAGTTTATGCCTTATTTAGGTCTTTCTAACAAAAATTAGGCTATTTACAAATGGTATAATATAATTGATTATCTCCCCACTAGAAACAACACTACGGTGCTCAAAGCTATGGGGTCATATAATTTTCACACTGTTATGGAATATATAGTATTTACTATAATTAATATATCAAATTCTTTGGCGAAGGCACTCACCATAAAACAGGGGCAAAAGTTCTTGATAAAATATCATACTAATAAAAGCTTTGATCATAAAATAATTACAAAAATAAGAGGACGAAACTCAGCGTGCTTAGAAAAGCCTCTTCTCACAGCGAAAACGGTTGATTTTAACAACGAATCACAGGTTACGTACATGATGCCACAGTCTATGATTTATAGTAACAAAAATAAAATAAAAATGAACACAGAATTTTCGACTGCGCACTATGACGTATTAACCCTCTCTCAACACAATATATATATATATATATATATATAGGATATATATATATATATATATATATATATATATATATATATATATATATATATATATATATATATATATATATATATATATATATATATATATATATATATATATATATACTACTTCTTGGCTCCAGGCCCACCTCAATTGGAGGGACACACTGCTTCCAGGAAGCCGCCACCGCTCTTGGGCGGTTCCTGAGGTCGAGAAGGGAAGATATAGAGAAGTTGGCACGGGGGCGTCGAGAGGGAGCACCCCAGAAGGAGGTGCCCCATTGTGTCCTGGGATATGTGACATCTGCAAGTGGGGAGGTGACATTGTTTAGTTTGAATCTATATTTATACTGTAAGAGTTTTGGGTGATTTGGCCTCTTCTGGTCAGTGTTTCTTCTATAGGGAAATTTTTGTAGGGGAGGGGGAGTTTAGTGAATTGTTATTGGGGCGGTTTTGTAAGTACGTGTTAGTTAGTTGTGTATGGATATGTGTAAGTTATGACCTAGAGGGTGAAGGGGAAAGAATGTTGTAGATGTCATTATAGAATTTAGCTGGTGAGGAGGGTGGGAATTTTAGTCTGTCGGGAGGGGTTGGAGAACATTTGGTGACATGGGGTGGTTGGATTTAGGGTTTTCTGGTAGAATTGACCCCACCATCTCCAGGTGGGTGGAGATAGGGAGGATGTAAGATGTTGGTAGTTTTATATATTGCATCCAGTGATAATTTTAGGCGGTGTTTTGTGTGATTTGTACTTTTTTTGTATTAAATTTGACAGTGCAGGGAACCATGCGAGGGAAGCATAGTTTAGCTAGTTCTTGAGGAGTTGTTTATAAGTGGTGGCAAGGGTGTGTTTCCTGTCACCAGTTGTGTTGGGAAAGGGTTCGGAGGGTGTTTAGTTTCCGTTGGGTTGATGAGGTGATTTGGTCGATGTGGGTTGAGAACGTCATGTGTGTATCATAGGTAAGACCTAATATTTTGGGGTTTTGTTTGGGAGGGATTGTTGTTCAGGAAAACTATTGGGTGGAGTGAGATTGGTGGCGGTCGGTGGTTAAGAGGGTGATGGAGAGGATTTGAGGGGGAAGGCGGTCATTCTGGGAGAGTAACCATGTTTCTAATTGTTGTAAATGTTCTTGGGTGTGAAGAGTGCTATATTTACGTCTTGATGTTGGGATAAGAGGCTGATATCATCTGCGTATGTGATAAGTTTGTGGATTGGTGGGTTGGGATGGGCAGGTCTGCTGTAAAGAGATGATTGAAAAGGAATGGAGAGAATGTACTGTGGGACGCCGTTTTGCACTCTAATGGAGTGAGAGATTGTTTTTGTGAGAACCCCTAGCAAACGGTTATGAGGCGTACTAAAAGCCATTTTGAATGTGATTTTCTAGGGGGGATTGAATATTTTTTAATAAGATTAAATGTGGGGCGTGTCAAAGGTATTGTTGATGTCTATTGCTGTGGAGAAGGAATCTATGGATGGGGATTGGCTGTGCTTCATTGATGATGTAAGGTGAGGGAGTAAGGGTTTGAAGTTGTAGAGTGGTTGCTTTTAAAGCCATGTTGGAAATCTGGAAGGGTGATGAGGAAGATTTTGTTTAAGAGTATATATATATATATATATATATATATATATATATATATATATATATATATATATATATATATATATATATATATATATATATATATATATATATATATATATATATATATATATATATATATATATATATATATATATATACTGACTTTCTTTTCAAAATAGTCTAAGAGCTGCCAATGATCCAATCTCCCGTTCAAAATGCCATCAGCAACCCTACTCCGAGTACTAGTTTTCAACTAAGTTGGTTAATTCACCACAACGCTTGGAGAGCATTCCTGCCAAGGCACTCTGTCCCATTCCCTCCCGATGAGTTCGCCAAACTCACGTAAGAAGCCTGCGTCTGTGTCTCCTAATCCATTTCCCATTATTACTCAAATTCCTGAAAAAGATGTTAATAAACAGAAACAAAAGATTAAGCACCAAGCTAAAGATTATTCGCTAAAATACAAAACATCCGAATTGCTAAAGCAAAACACACTGACCATAGATGTAAAAAATGCGACTCAGAAGAGACCTCGCCATAAGTCTATTCCTGAGACAAAAGCAATGACATCAATAGATTGTACCCAAACAATCACAGTTATTGAACAACCCACCAATCAACCCTCTGATAGTTTGCAGGATTATTTCAGCTCTTCCGAATTTTCTGCACCAGCATTCAATAAAGAATTCTTTGCCTTAGCGGATTAAATGGATTATAGTTCCCAAATGGAGCCTGATGTGACGACCCACTCTTTTTTAATGCTTCTTGCGCTTCCGAGAGAGATGAATGGAAACTATTCAACGCAAACACAGCAAGAGCTCCAAGCAGTGGCGTAACTAAGGTCAGTTGCGCGCCCCCCGCGACTTATTTTGTGTGCCCCTTTTATGGACGGGGATGGATAGAGATTTTGGAACTTGAATGACAAAAAGTTTTGTTCATATCAAAGAAAAATCACATTTGCATTACAAAAGAACCGAGTGTATTGTTAATGAAAAAGGTATATATATATGTATATATATATATATATATATATATATATATATATATATATATATATATATATATATATATATATATATATATATATATATATATATATATATATATTATATATATATATATATATATATATATATATATATGTATATATATATATATATATATATATATATATATATATATATATATATATATATATATATATATATATATATATATATATATATATATATATATATATATATATATATATATATATATATATATATATATATATATATATATATATATATATATATATATATATATATATAAAGAGACACACATTTTTAAAACACTTACATTACTGTTATTGGTAAAGCAAAGCAAAAATACTAATAAAACACAACATTTGTCATTACTTTTTAACTTTTGACATTAATAGTATTCTAAATGCTCATTAATCCCTTCGCCTCTTTGCATCGCAAAATGTTCGCACTAATTTCTCCAAGTCCAGTGCGCGAGCCCGATCATACTTTATGCTAAGTACCAGCCAATTCACTTAACCTTACGGTCGTCATAGTACTTCTCAAATAACTTTTAATTAGTTTTCATATGAAAACCTCTCTCAGCAGATGATGAAGTTAATGCAGTGTCAGAAACATTATAAAAGCTGTACACACTTCTGGAATACTACAAGACAACATATTTTCAATCAACAAATATTCTGCCACTTGTATTATTTTTGTCATTTTTCTTTTCTTTATTTCACTTGCCACAACATTCCTGAAGCAGACAATTTCCGTAACTAAAGAACTTGTCACGTCGGCTTCATATTTTTTGTAAAACTTGTCAGCAGACTCCATGAGCTCTTTATCTGTTTGTTCTGTAAGGGCTGTAGGGCTCAAAAAGCAAAACATCTGTTTCACCTTCCTCATACTCTGGTACCTCCGATTCACTTGGCCTATTAGTATATCAATGGCTCTGTAAAAACCCTCACCCTGAAATTGTGCAAAGGATCAATGAAGTCAACATCTTTAGAAAGCTCATCAAAGAAGCTTGTCACTTTGCTTTTGCGTTTAGTAGGCAATGAAGTCTCAATTTGCCAGCTTCTTGCAATTTCCTGGGCCTCTTCCACTAGCTTGTAAAACTCTCCCCGCAACTGGTTTAGTTTGGTGACACACCTTTCTAAAAGAGTGGAAGCTTCATCCAGGGATATGTCTGATTTTTGGAGTGTTTTAGAAGTGATGTTAATACTTTCCAAAATTTTGCTTTGAAACACAAGCATTAAAATGAAGTGAAAAGTAGACATTTGTCTTCTTAATGCTGTCGCCTCAACTACTTCAGAGCTCTTTGTTGAAGTTAGGATGATTTTTGATAAACAGTTCAAAATATAAATGAAATTAACTTTAACTGCCAACAAGCAATCGAACCTCGAAGACCATCTAGTTGGGCACAGTCTTTTAACAGTTTTGTTGACCATGCAGGTTTCTGAAGAAATTTCTTTCAGTGATTGCCATCTTGGAAGACTCTGACTGAAATACCCATATATCTCATTAATCACATCATAAAAACAATCATTTCTGTAATCTCCTTTACAGAATCATTCAAGACTAAGTTAAGGTTGTGATTTGCACAATGCACATACTCTGCATTAGGCGACTTTCGCTTGATTTTGGTCTGCAGTCCAATATATATATATATATATATATATATATATATATATATATATATATATATATATAGATATATATATATATATATATTATATATATATATATATATATATATATATATATATATATATATATATATATATATATATATACAGAGAGAGAGTTTTCTTTATGGATTTTCATCGAAAAAGTGCTCATCCCTTTTGCCCGCCGTGCGCCCTCTCGGTTCCTGCGCCCCCCCGCACCGCGGGGCTTGCTGGGGCGTTATTTACGCCACTGGCCTCCAAGCGTTCTGAATCTGTTGGCGGCATGAAAAGGGACCAAGAGGTTCCCCCATCTTAAGTCAAATTGCCCAAGATTCAATTCCCCATTCAAAATGCCATCAGCAACCCTACTCCGAGTACTAGTTTTCAACTAAGTTGGTTCATCCACCATATCGCTGGGAGAGCATTCCCTGCCAAGACACTTTGTCCCATTCCTTCCCGTCTGTGTCCCCTAATCCGTTTCCCACCATTACTCAAATTCCTGAAAAATATGCTCTAAACAGAAACAAAAGATTAAGCACCAAGTTAAAGATTGCTCGCTAAAATACAAAACATCCGAATTTCTATAGCAAAACACACTGACCTCAGATGTAAAAAATGCAATTCAGAAGAGACCTTGCCATACGTTTATTCCTGAGACAAAAGCAATGACATCAATAGATTGTACCCAAACAATCAAAGTTATCGAACAACCCACCAATCAACCCTCTGATAGCTTGCAGGATTATTTCAGCTCCGCCAAATTTCTTACCCTAGCATTCAATAAAGAATTCTATGCCTTAGCCGCTTAGCGGATTAAATGGATTATAGTTCTCAAATGGAGCCTGATGTGACTACCCACTCTCTCTTTAATGCTTCTTGCGCTTCCAATGGAGATGAATGAAAAACCGTTCAACGCAAACACAGCAAGAGCTCCAAGCGTTCTGGATCTGTTGGCGGCATGAAAAGGGACCCAGAGGTTCACCATCTTAACTCAAATTGCACAGTCTTATAAATTAACCCACGTGATAGCTCACTGACAAAGTCTCTAGCATCAGACCTCCGTAACCCAAAGGATCTCATATTGGGTCCCAATATCGCAACTCTAACTTCATTACAAAAAAAGTGACAGACACTTTTCCGGTGTCGCCTTCTTACACTGCCTCCATGGAAACATTCCCATATTCTCCACCCATTTCTGAATCTGCTTGGGTGGCAGATGCTGATGTCGTTTCCATTCCTAAACATGAGCATTTTGGTTGCTCTTCCAACGACCAATTCCAAGTCCACACAATAAGATGGAACTAGTTGAACTCAACTTACTTTGAATCCATGGCGAAGCCCCTGCACTAAATATCACTGAAAACTCTCCCACAAAACAGGTCGTACAACCCAAATCTCTTTCGTACAACTAATCCTTACTACCAGGATTTGTTGCTCCTCCTCGTCGAGACCCACGTCTCAGCCTTTCCTCCTCATCTGAATCCACATCCATCATCCACATAAAGATAATTGTCTAAAAAAAATCCATCCTCATAATATTTATAACATAGCATGGCCACCTTCCTATCTCTAATTTTAAAGAGCTTGTTCAACTAATAAACATATGTGCACCAAAGTGCATATGTTTGCAGGAACTTTGAATATGTCATCGCGATTTCTTCCAACCATCGGAATATAAATCGCCGCTAACCTCTAAAGAAAGAAGTTACAATGATAGGTGAGATGCAGGAATACTCATTCATAAATCTGCCTCCTATTCGCCAGTCCCTTTTCAAACTAGACTTCATACAGTGGCAGCACGAATTCATCTGTAAACCAACCTTACTGTCAGCTCGATCTATTTGACTCCGAATAGTGAGTTTACTAAGGTCGACTTTGCTGATATTTTTAAGCAGCTCCCTACTCCGGTTGTTATACAAGCAGAATTCAACCTTCCCCACCCCTTATGGGGCGACTCTATCACCTCGTCTAAGTGTGAGATCCTTGTAGATTTTCTAAAGCTCTTTTCCCTGGGACGCCTTAACACAGGACTCCCTACATATGAACGTAGATACACTCTCTTCTCCCTGTATTGATATTTCCTTTTGCTCTTATTCGCTTATGGATCGCTTTGATTATATGGCAGTGACCATTACCCAATAGCCTTAAATGAACTTGCGCCGTGCCCAATTCCAGCTGGCATTATGAGCGAGTGAAGTGGGTTCCTTTTTATCAGGCCACAGCTATCCCACTTTCTCTCTTCAATAAGCGGTCTCCGACTATTGATGATGACTTTAACTTCTTATAACAAGTTATCATCACAGCGGAAGCTTGCATCTGCAATCTTTCGTAGGTAGGGGTTCGGCAACCCCTTGGTGGTCCCAAGAGTGTGCACAAGCTAATCGGGAGAAAGAAAACTCTATACCCAATGCAAAAGGACCCGCACAACCCTAACATTATTTTAAAAGCAGTTGCCGAGAGATCTCGTCGAATTAATCGCCAAGCACGTAAACAATCCTTTCGAATTTATACTTCGACTATTAACTTCACAACTCTCCTTTCTTCAGTGTGGAAAGTTGCACAAAAAATATCTCGCAGCTCCAACAACTCTTCACCCACAGTCCTCCGTTATGGGCCAGATATAACCGATACGATCTGCTCCTGTAGTTGTTGCAAATGTATTAGGTTATAGTTCTGCTAACCACTCGAGTTCTTTCTGCTATTCTGAAGCCTTTCAAAAATTGAGAATTAACACTGGACCGTCAAACTATGCAACAGGGAAAGGGGAAGGATCATATCTATAACCGTCTTTTCACACTTGCAGAGTCTCAAACTGCACTGGCGAACAGCAAAGGCGGTGCCATTGACCCAGACTTAATTTCGTACATAATGTTCCGTCATATTCACCCCTCTGCATCGGCGTTTTTGCTGGATCTGTATAAAGGGAAGCTTAAATATTTGGCTCGTGCTACGCCCAATTTTCACCCCCCCTAAAAATGGACATAAAATTCGGAATCTTCAGCCGATTTTGACTCCATAAACACCAAACTGTAGCTTTTTTTGGCCTCTAAAACGTTGTTTTCCGGTGTTTTTCTGTGTCTGTAGTCATTCTTTCAAATTTTCAATTTTTCAAAACTCATGTTTTTGACATTTTTCGAAACTCCTACATTATTTCTCAAAATGACTTCAAACTTGAAATATGCATAGATGGGTCCATTACTTACAAAAGTCACATAGAATTTTTCCGATTTTTTGAGTTTTGTGCTCAGCGTTGTTCAATATCCAACCCCACTTTTTTGGGATTTTGAAATGAAAAATTGTGATAATTTTTTCCTGCTCGGGCAAAGTGTATGAAATTTTCAGAGAATATGTAGTCGGGGGAGAGGCAAATTTTTTACTTAGATAATTTCTTTGTATATGCATTAGTTTTGGATTTGTTCTTGGAACAAATTTTTAAAAAAAATTTGGGGGAAATTTTTTAAAAATTTTCTTTTGAGTAAGCAAAAACATTATCTAAGTAAAAAAGGTGTATCTTGCCCGACAATACAACACCCTGAAAATTTGATGTTGATCGGATAAGTAGGAAAAAAATATATCAATATTTCACTTTTTTGAACGATTAAATTTTTGAAAAAGTGAAATATTGATTTTTTTTCTACCTATCCGATCAACATCAAATTTTCAGGGCTTGTATAGTTTGGCAAGATACACGTTTTCTACTTCAGATAGTATTTTTGCTATCTCAATCAAAAAATTTTTGAAAATTTCCCAAATTTTTTTTTTGAAAATGTTGTTCCAAGAACAATCCAAACCTTTGACATATACATAAGAAATTTAATCTATAAAATGTGCCTCTCCTCCGACTACATATGCCCTGAAATTTCATCCACTTCGCCTGAAGAGAAAAAAAATTATCGCAATTTTTCATTTCAAATCCAAAAAAGGTGGGTTTTGGGAAATTGGACAACGCTGAGCACAAAGCTAAAAAAAAAAAATCTATGTGACTTTTGTAGGTAATGGACCCATAGTTCAATCTTCAAGTTTGAAGTCATTTTGAAGAAAATTGCAGAGAAGTTTCGAAAATGTCAAAACATGAGTTTTGAAAAATTGAAAATTTTTGAAAGAAAATGACTACAAGAAACAGAAAACATCCGGAAGAACAACGTTTTAAGAGGCCAAAAAGATACATTTGGTGTTTATAGGGTCAAAATCGTCTGAAAATTCCGATTTTATGTTCATTTTTAGGGGGGTGAAAATGGACGTAGCACGAGCCAAATATTGGATCCTCCCCTTAACAGAATTTAGATCGAATCCTCTTTTTCCATTTATTTGGACTACAGCTTTTGCAATCTCTATTCCCAAACTGGGAAAGTCCGAAGTTGGCGACAACCAAACACCAATTTCACCAATGTACACTGGTAAATTAATGGAAGAAAAATAGGTATGCAGGCAGCCTTCTCTCTCATTCCTGGAGACTCACCAAGGTGTTTTTACAAGACTCTGCAGTTTGTTTTTCGCTAAAATCAGTCTCGACAGGATCGGCTTTGTAAATGGATATGACATTCGGAAGCCTGTCTGCGACTGGTGGAATGGTTTCTTGGTGACTTTTTTTGACCTTGAAAACCTAACACAACGTGGAGAACTTGGTTCTCCTTTAACTCGCTCGCTCGGTTTTCCGATGAAGCCCCTCTGTTATAGCGGCCTGCTGTCAGACGATCCATTCAGGTTCGGTGCTCTTTGTTCTTCACGATTCACATTTACTCTGTGATCGGGTGTTAGCAGGACGTGCTCTTAAGTGTCTTACTTATTTGCTCTTGGATTCAATGACATCGTTACTTTTGTCCCAGGTCGGTCAATTTTTCTCTATGTTGGTGACGCTGGCGTATTATGCCGGTGCCATGGCTGCCATTTTCTTGCACGCAACTCGAACTAGCTAAGAGACAATATTTCACAATGGGTATCCTGCATGGCTCATTTATCATCACACCAGAAGAATCAGTAGTACAATTTAGGAAAAAAAGGGGTCGAGAACTGCCACCATCCTCCGTTACTTACCTTATACATTAGTTCCACCTATTCCTGTACTTCACAAGTCAATTTCTACGACTCATTCTACATGACCAATCTAAATACATCTAAGAGATTGTAAACGCAAGTCTCTTTTACGTCTCCACATAACCCTAAACCGATGCGAAGCTGGACTATGGTGCGTAGTGCATGGGTCATGTCTCCCACTCTACACACCCGTTAGATTTCCATAGAATACGAGGCATCTATTCACTGACAACATCTGCTTCTAAACCGATTCTGGAGAGATCGCTCAGAATAATCCTTACTGGCCATTTGCAGCTTATAACATCCTTAACCTTCTCAACACCCTTTGCAAAAGGTGCTGCGTTTCTCTTATGACGAAGGGTATAACCTTGCCATTTCTGCTCCCAACATTTGCCTGGTTCTGAACTTCTCCAAAAATCTACCCACCTGGCTGCCTGTGAATAAAGCAATCATTCCGACAGTTCAAGGTAGTTTTACTACAAGTGTTGTACTGATGGCTCTAAACAACAGGGACAGTTGGGTGCCTCTGTTGATCTTCCCCTCTCTCATGTGTTCAGATTTTTACGGCAGATTAATGACCTATAATGGAATGCCTTTCCGAAGTTCTATCCTTAACCACAGATACCACTGCTTATGTTTTTTCAGATTCGCTCGCACCCTCCAGGCGTGTTAAGCCTCTATTCTAAAAAAACGAAAAAACAATGTATCCGCTGATACAACAATTGCATCTCGGCTGTCCACATCTCGTAAGAAGACAAAGTTCAATACTTGCTGGACCCTTCTCACGTCAGGGGTAACTTGGGAAGAAAATCGGAGAGAGGGTTATAGAAGGATGGATAGATTCAGAACTACCGGATCCATTTCGACAGGTCGCTTTCCATTAACTGATTATTATCCTGCTCTCTGACAAGGTTTCCAGTCTTACTAACAAGATTGCTGGACGAGTTATCAGCGAGGGGCAAAACTTAAAAATATAAAGTCGAACACTGGTGAGTAGTTTTCCTCTCGCCGACGAAAACGCTTGCACAAGGTGATACTCGCACTCCTCCTTATTGGTCACCAATATCACCCACAGCCACTACATATCACGGGACCCTCCTCCCATCTACAAATTTTGCCATCGCCATAGCCCGCATTCTTTTCGCCATATCTTCATTGATCCCCCTCACGAAGGTGGCCTCGTTGTCGTCGAGAAGGGGCACAGACACTTTTGTGTCTGCGAAGCGTCGCTTTCTTTTTTTTCTTTTTTTTGTTATATCTTGTTTTTGTGTTCTCCTCTCCCTTATTTTTCTTATTTTATTGTTATTATTGTCTTTATTTTTGTTTTGTCATTTTTATTTTTCATAGTTCTTTTTCTTTTTCTTATTATTATTATTATTATTATTATTATTATTATTATTATTTTATTATTATTAAATTATTATTTTTATTATTATTATTATTATTATTATTATTATTATTATTATTATTATTATTATTATTATTATTATTATTATTATTATTATTATTATTATTATTATTTTCTTCTTATCTTCATTATCTTATACTTTGCGTACTCTGTTCATTTTGCCTGCCCTTTTCCGAGTTTGTTTTCCTTCTCCTCTATGATCTGTACGTACTACCCAACGTATTCCTGGTCTCTCTTTTGAGAGTCTCCCCGATTTCCTCCTGCACCCTGGTGGCTATCGTGCCGTTGTTTCTGTTCCCATCTTGCTCTCCTTTCTCCGTGGTGAGAGTAACAGTTCAAAAACGTTGTTTCTTGCCTTTCTCGGACGCCTACTTGTGGGGTCGCTGAGGCTTTGGGTAACACTGCTGAGGAAGCTGTCCTGCCCTTGGGTGTATAATCTTGGGCTTCGCGTCTTATCCGTGAGGTACAAGGCTTATATTTTTTTCCGAGGCCACAACCATGGCCCACCTTACGGGGGTGGGAGGTTTTATGCTCTGGGCGGGGGTGAGGACGGTTTCCTCGGTTACGCTTCCGATAAATGGTTTTTATTCATCAGTTTGTTTATACGTCTTTTGTTGATTCATATTATTGGCGGAGCAGATGTATAAAAGGAGCATTTATTATTATTATTATTATTATTATGGGAAAAGCTAAAAGAAAAAATGACGTTTCCAAGAAAAGATTAAATCACCATCTGTTGGGTCCCCAACCCGACCCTTATGCCATTTCTAGACCACAAACAACCAATAGAGGCTTTGATGCCCGTTGTTGAATGAACTTGGTTGGTAAACTCACCACCTACCTTTAGGCTACGTACGGTCCGTTTCTAGGACTACCCCATCTAAACCAGCGTGAGGCTGTTTCTGGCTCTCACGCCGACATACTACACTCCATCTCACATCCAGTCGTCTTCTAGATCCTCTGCGTCAGCAAGGTCTCTATCCTTGTCGTCAGAATACACCAGTTCCACCGAGTTGTGCTTTTCTGACCCCCCCTCCTGGATCCGATAGCTTTCTTCAACTCTTTATTTTTATTTAGCCACTCGTATTCGTCAGTCCACTGACTGCCATAGAAGCAACTAATCCTTAGTGATGCTTGGAGGTGCTGCTTTCAAACAACAGGCCTCAAATAAACGTCCTGAGAAATCGTTCATCTGGTCCCACTGCATCTAGAGCCCAAAGCATGTTCTTGCTATCCTCTGAATCTGAGAGGATTCTGTTATTTCTAAACGGACGTTGTTGTACACGCCAGGTAAGATATATGCATCCAGAAGTTGTTTTGGATACTTCAGAGGACCATTCTCGCTCATTTCAGAACACAAGTGGCCTGGTTACCCGACAATTTTCGGCTCCTGACTAGTAAGGAGAAGCCCCTCAACGATTGAACCCGGTCTCCTGTTACTTCTCTGTGCTTTCCTTCCGACTAAGTAAAACTTGGTTTTTACAATGCAGCTCGTCGACATATTTGCCACCCCGAGGAGGTGTTTCAGTGCTATAAATATGGTACCTCAGAAATGAAATTAATGGGTTTTTTCCCCGTTTTCCCCCTTTTTTCCGCGCGACCATCTGCCCGAACATGGGGCAGTTTTACTCATCCCTAACTGTGAAAACGCCATCCTCCTTGTTGTCCTAATTGCAACAGGTCCCCATTCGGATCTCTCTGTCCACTGCTATTTTTTCGCCTTGAAAGCAAATCATTGAGCATGTGGCGATTCATAAGTTTGATCGGTCGTGAGGAAAGCACGCGTGCACGAAGGAAATTTGACTCATCTTCCTTTCTTATGCTGCGGGCCAACTATACCTCACAGTCGGCTCTCTACCATTGACCTCGGCTCCGTGCGTTGTGTCCGATTCTTCCTGCAGTTTCCGCCGTCACCGGCCTACGTCACACGTATCCGGGTTCACTGATTTGGTGTTTCCTATTGTTCGGTGAACTTCGCTCCAACTCTCCTACATGATCCGCCGGAACTCTCTGTCGTCATCGCCAACACACACTGACCTTTTCACATGCACATTGCTGAGATCCATGCCCCCCTTGAATGGGGTCCGACTGATCGTCGTTGCTATGTTAAGTATCGTGAGGTCAGAAAACACTCCATCCTTTGTACGGTTTATGAACTTTAATTACATTATCTCCCGGAAGCTTCCTCCATCAATTTCCCCGAGGAAACAACAATGCTCTCCCAACTCTTAATGATCAGAAAAGCCCATCCGAAAGTGGGCTATCCCAAATCAGAAATGCTCTTACTCGTTGGTGAATCTGGTTACCATTCTTAAAACAGAAAACCTTCGGCCTGGTTCCCATTCTCCCCAGCCAAAACTTCCTTGAGCTAGAATATTATCGGGTAAACGTCTTTTTCTTCCACGATAGTGTCACACAAGCCGTCTAGGGATGAACAAAATCAACCATACACAAGTGATTCCGAAATTTATTCAAGTACCATCATAGACTCCTCGGACAACTTCATTCACTGTTCGGCTTCGTGTTATCACTGGGGTCTCAATCCAGGAAACATCAAAGAAAATCATGAGGGGGACCTTGCGAGATCGCGGTCATCCTGAGGGGAGTGGTGACACTGATTGGGGAGGGGGGGCTGTTTGCTGTTGGGGCCAGGAGGGTAGAGTTTTCCCCCTTCTCTAGTTCTGCAGCGCCTTCTCCCGAGTAGCCTGGCCTTACTCTTCTGCGGGTGGATCCTGCGACTTGATTACGGACTCCACCCACGTGTCTCCCAATTTGTCGCTTGCTCCTCCTGGAGTCGACATTCCCCAATGTCTCTCTCACCACTCTTCCTAGACCATTGTTGATGTTGCCGCGGTCCATCCTGCGAGGGCGCAGCTCCCTTCCCAGTCTGCTACGTTGATAGACAGGAGCGTGCCAATTAGCAAGAGTGTTGGGTGATGTTGAGGTTAACTTGGGCCTCTTTGCGGAGCAGTCTTCTAAAGCTGCCAGGCACCCCGCCGGTCCTACACAGAGAGGCTCTCATATTTCCCTATTGTGTGATCTTCCTCTTTCCCCTGGATATGACGTTCCGGCTTGTAGGTCGTTCAGTGGCTCACAGCCCCCTCAGCCATCATCTTCCTAGAAGGTGGCTCCCTCTCAGCAGATAGTGACTATTGTCAGGGATCGCCCGGAAATTTAGAATGTCCCATTTTTATGGCAAAGTTTCATTCATAATGGACTGCGTGGATATTTTTTCAACTACAAGACTTAAGAGAACTAATTGTAATACTCTCAACGTGATTAATTATGTTTACAGAATCCACTTCGACAATAGCGCCTTTGCAACCTCAGTATACAAGAAGGCCTTTCATCTCCCTGCACTCGGGGTGCAATGATAGAGGTTGGGCAGCGATTCTGTTCACGAATATGTCCTTCACTTCAATTCCCCTGTCTAGCATAGCTACATGCCGCAGCGGCTTCGAATTATCTGTGACACGCCCTATACCGTACTGTGCTCAGTGTATCTGGCCCTAGCTGTCTTTATCCTACTATGCGGACCTTGTTGATTTGTTGAGGAGTCTCGCGGCACACTGCTGGTCTTTCGAACTTTTAACTTCCTTCCACCCACGTGGTGGAGATTTGTTACTTACCCATGCTGATTGGTTATTTTACAGAATTTTCTTTGGGATGCTCATCAGGTCTTCCCACTTTTGTGGGTTTTGATATGGGCCTTCTTCCTGTGAGACGCTCCTTGTGTTGCCATCTCGGCTTTCGAGTCGCTTACGGGTTGCGAGAAGGTCGGGCTTCCTTTGTGGGAATGGCCATACCACAATCATCATTCCTTCTTCCTATGCCTAGTCCGCAGCTACACCTTATCTTTATTCAGGCGGTATGGAAGCGGATGGCCTTCCTTTTTAGGCCACTTTTGCAATCTTTCAATGCTCAACTGTGTTCCTGTCTCGGAGGAAGCTTTTTCACCGCATTTCTTTAGGACACGATTCCTCAAAGCGGCTTGTGGACAATATCGCCTTACCTCTGAGGTCACGCAAATCTAACTCCTTGGTGGAGCCAAGAATGTGCTCGGCTACTCGAGAAATAGCGGAGCCTCTACAAGTTGTACAAGCTTACCAACTCCTTCCAAACTTAATTTCTTTTTAGGCTGCAGCTGCTGTCCAAGGCGTTCAACAGACGGACTAGAACGCAATTTTTCCGGAATTCGCCTCCACTGTTACATCATCTACACCTGTTTCATCATTGTTTAAGGTTGTGAGTAAGATTTCCAGAAAAACACTCAGCCCTATACTCCTTAATATGGCCACAGCCCTCTGATGTCTGTATCTGAATGGTCTGGATGAGCTGGGCTTTTCCCATTTGCTTCCTGCTCCCGCGAGTCGCAATATCGGTGACCTTTTCGCTCCTAACCGCTTACGCCGTGTGGGACCCCAGACCTTTTCAGTTCCGCCTAGGGGAGGGCCCTGATGTACAATCATATTTACCAGGTATGTATTATCGGAAGGCCTAACTTTCCAACGATTGAGTCTGGCTGATGGCATTTTTTTTCCAATCGCTGACGGCATGTTCATCCGTCAGCCTCGGCATTCCTTTTCAGTCTATTTAATAGAGTCTGGGTGGAGGGTGGCCTTCCTCCTGTCTGTTAACGGCGTCATGTTGTTCCATTCCGAAACTGGCAAGGACCCAACTTTTATTAAATAATCATGGACCGATTTTATTGAGCTGTGACACATGCAAGCTGGATGGACGAAAGATGTAGCCTCCTCTATGCTTTGTTCTCCACGCTCGAGCGTTCATCGGTATATTTGTCTGAACTTATAGTATATGGTTTCGTTATCCGTTAAGCTTCAAAGAATCCTCTTCTCCGTTGGATCATGACATACATGGCAGCTCGTTTGCTTCAAAGTAAATGATCTGCAATTTCTTCGATTTTGAAAGCACAATGGAGGATCGAGCTTTGCAAAACTTCACTCGTTGGGTCTAAGGAGGCAACTCCCCCTTTTCCTTCAGGCACTGATGTTGGATCGGTCGTTTCAGGTTCGTTGCGGCCCCACACTGCGACGTTTTGTCATGGATGAGGGGGTGCAGCAGGGCAGGGTTCTAAGTGTATTTTTTTGCAATAGGGTTCAATGGAGTTGTGGTGCCATTCCACATCGTCCCGCTGCTCTTTCCCCGTCTATGGTCCGACGATCTGGATACACTACCATAGAAAACGTCGGGACGCAAACGCCTCTCCGTATTAATAACATTTTCGATAAGCGACCGTCAAAGTAGTTTCGTCTCAAACTGGGACAGAAATAATTTTAACTTTACTTTTAATTTCATTTCGCATCCTCTTGTGACTTTGATTTAAACTTTCTTTTTATATACTGTACAAATCATTTAACTAATTTGTAGGTGTTAGATTGTCTTCGTTAAGTCACTTCTTGCCATTATATTATATATACTTATATTTATTAATTTTATATAAATATCAATATATATAGGTCTATAATATAATTACGTACTTACTATATATAAATATATATTATATAGTATATATAGTAGTATATATTATAATATACTATATAGCATATATAATATTGTTTCGTTAGTTAACTTTTTACCATATATAGTAATATTCATAATATAATATTATTATATATATATCATATATATATATATATATATATATATATATATATAGTACTATTATATATATATATATATATATATATACATATATATATTAATATATATAACTATATATACTATATATATATAATATATATATATTATATATATTATATACTATATATAATTATACTATATATATATATATAATTATTATACTTATATTATTTATATCTTTGTATATAACTATATAGTATTATATTATATATAGTATTGTGCATCTGTTGCGCTCCCTTCAAGGAAAACCGCTTGCAGCACCTTTTCTCGAATTAACGCCCCGCTGAATTTCGCGTCATTGGCTGTGGCATGGAAACTTTATTGTTTGAACCAGTTCATTTGCATTATTATAAAGCTAATATAAAGCATTTTTTTTAAATAAAATAATTGGCAAATTGTTGCCGCAGCAAAAACGTAATAGTATGATAAACGAAGTTGAAGTAGGTCGAAGGCTGGACTGAATTTATACACGGTGATACGGTGGTAGCAGTGACGGCTAGGCCGATTTTCATAATAAATTAATGATCAGACAGTAGCAAGGTGTTGACGATTAAAGACATGCAAAAATTGAAGGGTTATAGTGCCTATGAAAGAAAAGAATCTAAACCGGCCTAACTGATTCTAGGTTAGAGTAGGCCGAGGCTAGGCTAGCGAGGGTTGAACGAAATTTACGAAATATATCTGTGGAGTGTAACTGTAACATTATGGATTTAGTGCATGCCTCGATAATGACGGCGAATTAGTCAGGGTACAGACATAAACTGGCTATTTGCGTAGATAGTCTCCCAGGGGACATAGACGATCCTGCCGAGTTCCTTGTAGGTTTTAAATACTTGTAACTTTATGCAAAAATCACAGCCTAAACACATCTCTCTGTCTGTCTGTCTGTCTGTCTGTCTGTCTGTCTCTCTCTCTCTCTCTCTCTCTCTCTCTCTCTCTCATCTCGTCTCTCTCTCTCTCTCTCTCTCATCTCTCTTTGTCATTCTGTCTCTGTCTTGTCTCTGTCTCTCTCTCTGTCTCTCTCTCCCGTCAAGAAGCTATAACCCAAATATCATTTGTATACGTATATTATTATACTATAGTATTATATATATATATATATATATTATATAGTTATATATAATATATATATATATTCATTATTATATATATAATATATATAAGTAATAGTAATATGTGTGTGTGTGTAGTGTGAACTGTATGTGACTGGTGATTACGAACATCCCGCCGTTGGAATCCTAACATCAAATGGGTCCCACACCAATGTTGATCTTTTTCTGCCGTTATGCATATGCATGATAGCAACACGCTCGATATCAATTACCTGCTTCGGTGAATGTAATGCCCCGTTCCCTCGCAGGGCTGCGGAGCGGAGCAGGAGCCTTTGCCTGCCGCGAGCCGCAAGGTTTTGGAGTTGGGGAGGGGGCCCGGAAAAAACAAAGCCGGAAGGCGGAGGTGACACTTTTTTAGGGAGTTGAGTCGGGCAGCGGAGCCGGAGGCGAAATTTTGGGGGATCTGGAGCCGGAGCCCGGAGTCGGAGGCGAAATTTTAGGGGGACCTGGAGGCGGAGCCGGAGTCGGAGCGCAAAAAAGGGCTGCTCCGGCCTCCGGCAAATACAAAATTATTAATTGTCATTTTTATTATACAGATTTTTTTTTTTTTTTTTTTTTTTTTTTTTTTTTTTTTTTTTTTTTTTTTTTTTTGGTTTATATTAAAATAAAATAATATTATAATTTAAAAAATAATAAATATAATATTAGTATATATATATATTATTAGTATATATATATACTATATATTATATTAATATATAATTTATAGTATTATATATATATATTATATATATTATATAGTATATAGTATATTATATATAATATTATATATATATATATATATATATATATATATTATATATTAGTGATGTGGACGTTTGAAATTTTGCCCATGACGATGACGATGACGATTAATAATAAATTTTGCCGAGACGCTGCCGAAGGCAGTTGAAAACTTGAAAAGTAATATTTTTAAAAAATTCTCTTTCTCTCTCAATAAATAGATTATATATTATATATATTATAAATCAAACGAAAGTATTTATTATATTTATATATATATATTATTGTATATTTATATATATATTTTTGTATTTATCGTATACTTTTTATATATATTATTTATAATATTATTTATACAAGCATGTAGACAGGGGGGTCAGGTGGTTCAACCCCCCGAAATAAAGTTTTTAACGATTAAAATTTTATTCTTACTCTAATTAATATAATAATAATAATCAATAATATATAATATAATATTATAATAATAATAATATAATAATAAAATAATAATAATAATAATAATATATATAATATAATATAATAATAATAATAATAATATAAAATAAAATAATAATAAAACTTTCACGCAAAAAATTTTTTTTTTGCTGCAAGGATATTATTTGATTTATAGTATATCGGGTGTGCTCATTTCAGAAATGACATTAGTTTCCAAGATTGGCTCTAGTTCTTGAGATACAGGTGTTCCAGATTTACTCTTCTACAAATATCTTTTGTACTTTATACTTTTATATCGTTTTTATTCTTTTTAAGGATTTACTTTTATATATCTTTATTTTTTTCTATTTTCAGAACACTATGAGTACTTTCACGAGAGCTGTTTTGAATACACCAATGTATTCTGCTGACATTCTGTGTGAATATTGCATCAGGAACCAAAGAAGAAATATTATAACTTTGTGCAGCAAGCATATCTGGCATACTTGGAATGAAACTCGGAGACCAGAGATAGCTCTTGGGTTCCCCAATATGGTTGTAAAGTGTGTGAAAATTCCGTCAGTGTAAAGAATGGAGAAGAAAAGGTTAAAATTTGGTGTGCCTATGGTATGCGGGAGCCGAATCACCACAGTGACTTATTTTTGTTTGGTTAATGTGAAAGGAATCAATCGTTACAAGAAACGTAAACTTTAGACTAATCCGGATTTTGAATCGCAAGGCGACCTGTACCAACTCCGACGAAATGTCCATCACCAGTGTTCACTAACACTCCCCACTAGCATTGTTGATGAAGAGATATCCGGATTGTGTGCAACGTGCAGTAAGTGGTAAGTGATATGAAGAAAGTATTCTACACAGCAAATTTCCAGGAAAGAGATAAATGAATTTAGTACGAGAGTTAAGTCTCTCCAATCAAGATTTGACTTTTAGCACTAGACCTGTGAAAAGGAACGGTTCTCAAGCCGAATTGTAATAAATTTTTCGACGAGGGTATATTCTTCCATATTTTTCATTAAGAAGACGACTAAGTATACTGTAGGGATCCTGGCTCCTACTCAAATGGGGTTGCCTAAATACCGACCAGAAGAGTGGCGATTGTTTATGGATAGTTCACGAGAAGCTTGAAGATGATTTTATTGTAAGATGAATAGTTTGCTCGATTCCATAGTCACTCACATTACTGAAAGAATATGAAAATATAGAGAGAAATAGGAGTAAGGCAGGAGAATGTCTTGCAGAAGCTTAGATAGTAATGAACACCAGTGGTCACTATTGCGTTGATTTGAAGATGAGTCAACATCTATACTTGGCGCAAAGCGGATATACTAGTCCTTGTTTCATATGCTTGTGGATAGTAGGGGCTAAGAAGACACTGGAAGATTAAAAAAAAGTTGTCATTACCTGCTAGGGAAATAATGACTGTGGTTGCATTCAAATATCATTAAACGACCCTGGGTTGACAAAGGGGAAGGGATTATTTTCAACCACTCACATCAGCTTGGACTGATGAAGCAATTTGTTAGGGCCTAGACAAAGATGGTGAATGTTTAAATTATTTGCAGATTTTTTCCAGGGCTTGAGTATGGACGAACCAAAGATGGAATCTTTAGCGCATCTCAAATTCGCCACATCATAAAAGGAGTGACAATTTCCTACTAATTCCATGACTGATATTGAAGCATTTGCCGGAAAGTTTTTGTCTTGGTTGTTCGAACTTTTTGGCAACCATGAAATCTGCCAACTATGTAGAACTTGTACAGAAAATGCTTTCAGACTTCAAAAATTTTGAATGCTAATATGAGCATAAAGTCACTTTCTCATAGTGCACTTAGATCGTTTCCGGATAATCTGGATGTTATGCTGAGGGAACAAGGGGAGAGTTCCATCAAGATATCAAGGGGAAGAAGGATACCAAGGAAGATGGGATAGCAAATGATGGCAGACTTTGTTGGAAGCTTCAACGTGATTGTCAATTCTGTCGCACGAACGACATCATATAGACAGTGATTTGTAATGCATTAATTGTGCATTTAATTGTACTGAATTGAATGTTTTGACCTATTAGCATTTTAATGTACTTACTCATTAACAATTTGATATATATCTATATATATTATATCTATATA
>JABUQX010025513.1:0-15000 GCA_015478945.1 Trachelipus rathkii
CGATATCTCAAATTATTCCTCAGATATTGAAATTTTCGGTTTCTCCCCCGAAAAAAAACAAAATTTCTCTTCTAGTGCGGTGCGCACCCAGTCGCAGAGTGGTGCTGGGCCTGCCAACTCTAAATACACAGGTTTGAAAATATAAGCCTGTCAATATGGCATCTTTCACCGAGAAATTTCCGGCCTAAATTCTTTGTTAATAAAGGGAACAAGAAGATCAAATTTGTGCCAAAACGCATAATAAAATCTCACTAAATGGAACGTTACCTGGTAAATTTTAAAAATACGAAGAAATAAAATAATGGTCATGCGTTAATGCAATTTCATTCTTTCGATTAGATATGACCTACTGTAAGGAGGCATGATAGTTTACGGCCTAAACTCCGTTGTTTTTTTTTTTATCTCTGGTGGATAAAATTTCTAAAGGGAACAATCAATTTAAATTTTCGGCACAACCCCATAATAAAGGGAACGATTTTTTGTTCCAACACCTTACGCAAAGGGGTTATTGAAGTTTTCGGTTTTTCCCCCGAAAAAAAAAAATTCTCTTCTAGTGGGGTGCGCACCCAGTCGCCTAGTGGTGCTGGGCCTGCCAACTCTAAATACACAGGTTTGAAAATAAAAGCCTGTCAATATGGCATCTTTTACCGGGAAATTTCCGGTCTAAATTTTTTGTTAATAAAGGGAACATAAAGATAAAATTTGTGCCAAAACGCATAACAAAATGGCACGAAAGGGAACGTTACCTGGTGAATTTTAAAAATTCGAAGAAAATAAAATAATGGTCATGCATTAATGCAATTTCAATCTATCAATTAGTTATGACCTACTGCAAGGAGGCATGTTAGTTTACGGCCTAAATTCCGTGTTTTTTTTTATCTCTGGTGGAAAAAATTTCTAAAGGGAACAATCAATTTAAATTTTTGGCACAAACCCATAATAAAGGGAACGATTTTTGGTTCCAACACCTTACGCAAACCAGTTTTTTTTCGGAAATTTTGAAACTTGTCCTAGGAACCCCATGTTCCCCCGCAAACTAATGAGGAGTACCTGAGGACCCTACAACTAATTTTAGTTTTACGATATCTCAAATTATTCCTAGGTTACTGAAGTTTTCGGTTTTTCCCCCGAAAAAAACAAAATTTCTCTTCTAGTGGGGTGCGCACCCGGTCGCAGAGTGGTGCTGTGCCTGCCAACTCTAAATATACAGGTTTGAAAATAAAAGCCTGTTGAAATGGCATCTTTCACTGGGAAATTTCCGGCCTAAATTCTTTGTTAATAAAGGGAACCGCACCAAAGGGAACGTTACCTGGTGATTTTTTAAAATTCGAAGAAAAAAATGGTCATGCGTAAATGCAATTACAATCTTTCAATTAGTTATTACCTACTGTAAGGAGGCATGCTAGTTTACGGCCTAAATTCCGTTGTTTTTTTTTTATCTCTGGTGGAATAAATTTCTAAAGGGAAAAATAAATTTAGATTTTTGGCACAAACGTATAATAAAGGGAACTGTTTTTTGCTCCACCACCTTAAGCAAAGGGGGAACACTTAAGTTTTTTTTCCGGAAATTTTAAAACTTGTCCCAGGAACCCCCTGTACCCCCGCAAACTAATGAGGAGTACCTGAGGACCCTACAACTGATTTTTTTTTACGAAATCTCAAATTATTCCTTAGTTATTGAAGTTTTCGGTTTCTCCCCCGAAAAAAAACAAAATTTTTCTTCTAGCGGGTGCGCACCCGGTCACAAAAGTAGGCATCTCTCACCGGGAAATTTTTGGCCGAAATTCTTTGTTAATAAATTGAACAAGAGGATCAAATTTCTTGCAAAACGCATAATAAAATAGCACTAGAGGGAACGTTACCTGGTGAATTTTAAAAATTCGAAGAAAAAAAAATAATGGTCATTTCAAAAGTGGTAATTATAAAATTTCTTTTCTAAAGAGTATTCTCAATAATCTATTTTTTCTTAATATTTTAGTATGCAAACTGATATTTAAAAATTAAAACTAGCATCATTTTATAAAATAGTCTTTAAATATATTTCAAGAGATAATTTATTAACAACTTTTATGTAAGAAACTAGAAAATAAAAATATGACCGTAATTGCGAATGGGTGGTGCAAAGAAAAATTACATTATACTGTGAAAGTTTTGCGGTTAAATCATCAGAACAAAGTGTAAAAAAATTAGTCCATGTTTTGGCATGTTTAAAATTAATAGTACATAGATAGATAAAATAAGAAGATAAGAATGAGATAAGAAGATAAAAAGATTAATCACACGCCAAACATAATTTGTCTATTTCATTTATTTTTTAAAGAAATGTTATTATTACAAATTTTATAAAGAGTTATAGAAATGAAGGTATGCATATTTACCAAAAAAAATTAAACGTTATTTTGATACAATTAATTATAGCTATTTATTCGATATATAATAAAAAAGAATTCCTATACCGTTCTCGTCGTAGCAAAAAATAAACAATCAACGACCATAAAAATACGAATATTGCCTGATGAAATAAAAAATGAATTTCTTTTGATTGGTCAAAATAATGATGGAAAATGAGAGGAATCGTGGGATTTTAAGAACCCTCGATCAATCGTTTTCGTCTCTGTTCACGACGAAGTTCGCATTTCGGAAATCCACAGCTAGCGTCGGTACACGTGTCCAGGTGAAGACGAAGCACGTCACCGTAGATATTTTTAAGAGCGCATGGGTCAGTCGCGCGACAAACGTGATCGACGACTCTCTTAAACATGAAGCATAAAGATCCGTGTTCCTCCCCGCAGGACATGGCGTGCCCGAATTCTTGTAAAAAATATTTTAGTTGTTTTCTCTTTAGCATTTCTAAGAGAACTTCGGATAATTCCTTCGCATGATCGTAGCACACCGAGCCGATATATTCCCGAAGTTCAAAATCGAGCAACACACTCATATTCGCGATCACTTTTCGTTGTTCATCCGTCCATTCAACTTTTTCTGGGCGAGGTAAAAGTCGGTTGTGTTCACTATCGTGATCATCATTAACTCTTCTTTTAATCTCGATATTAACCCCAAAAGGGGCACGGGATCCCATCCCTCTAGAACCAGAAATGGTAAATTCTTGAAGGTTCGATTTCATCGTAGAGCTATGTTCGGCGATCTTTCTTTCCGAGAAGCGATCTTTGGTTGAAAACGCACTAGTGTTATCCGCTCGCGACAAAACACGTCGGCGGTCGCTATCGTGATCACGACCAATGGAAACGTCGCTTCTTCTTCTTTTAGCGTCGACAACAATACCCGAACAGACCCATATTCCCTCGGAGCCATATTCCCTAAATCCGCCAACAACCGATTTCATCGTTGCGCGATTTTCTCCCGAGAAGTATTATTGTTCCGTTGAGGAGGAAGGGATTCGTAGTATCTGTCAGCGACGAGTTGGGCGGGTGTCTTTTATCGTCACGAGTTAGTTAATATTGCGCAAGAATCTTGAAAAAAAAATTTAAAATATAAAAAAAATTTTTTTATCTATATCGTATTAAAAAACAATAGTCGCTTTTGGTTTATTTTGTCGCGTTTCGAGAGCTCGACTTATTTTTAGTAACGTTTCATCGTCTCTCGACGAATAAATATTTCAAAACGTTTCCCGTTTCTAACTTATTTATCTCTTCGTCGGGAAAGAATGAATATTTTATTATATTTTTTTATAAAATAAACCTTTTTGCAAAGTTTGATTTTTATTATCATTAACCCATTGAACAAAGCATTATTGAAATAGATAAAATTAATTAAATACCAAAAATATGGTATCGGATAGAAAACGATCGAAAATTACAAATTTTATTATGACCAAATAATTAAAAAATGAATAAATTTTTTTTGGGTTTAATATTTTAATATACGTACAAAATACATATACACTTTTTGATTTCCTCTTTCATTTATTTTCTATTATATTATTTATCATACGTTCAACAGCTTTAAAAAGTTTGTTAAAAAAATCATGATTTTCAATAAAGGGAAGAACCAAATTAAACGATCGACTAATTGAAAATCGGGACATTTATAATGTCCGTATATTTTACGATACCGTTTGAACGAGTTTGGAAACCGAAATGTATTAAAAGTATATCTTCCTCGGATTTCACGGAGAAAAGTAAATTGACCAAACACGATCGAACGGCATTGTTTTTATTCCGGAATGGTAAAGATTAGTGTCGTTTCTTAATGTCTTATGTCCAGCTTCACTACCGAAACATAAATTATAATTAAAGGTTGGATGTGTAGCTTTAGTAATGAGAAATTTATCATCCCCTAAAATATGTAAATAATGAAATATTTATGGATGAGCTAACTGTGGAAGAAGAAAATAAACAACTAAAAGATAAAATAATAATAGCCAGAAAAGAAAAAAGACGACGTCACTGATTTCGAAAAAGAGATTGGAAATAAAAATAATAAAATAAAAAATTATTTCTCGATTTGTGGGAGTGAAGAGGGGTATGAAGAAGATATATATATACCCACAAGGAACCTTTTAAATTCATTACAGAAGACTACGCCACCCAAGAGAGAAACGAGGCTCAATTTGATCCCAGCGTCGTCGAAATAGAAGCCCCCGACATGGATGTAGGTGGAATGATATGCGAGGTTGAAGAAAATCTCACAACCGATAGGACTGAAGTTGAAGCAAATCTCAAAGATAAATATGAAGAAGGTGTGAGCAATTCCAGTAATAAATATAAAGAAGGCATTCAGGATATAATGAATAAAATGGACAATAAATTTAATGATTTTGATAAAATTATCAAGGAGAAAATTAAGAAAATCACTAAAATAATCGAAAATAGACAAAATAAACGTGGGCGGAAGAGAAAACGCAACATTAAAGATGTTCAAAACAGCATCGTAAAGAACAATCAAATTTAGTATAATATATCTATGTATATATATAATTTCAATAATTTTTGTTGTACACATTCTTTATGTATGAACATTTTTTAATAAACGTTTTATTCAAATAAAGTTGTTTTTCTTTTTTAATTTTACAGTATCGTTTTTCATAAATATGGTTTGAACAGACAATAGAAATACTCTTACAAGCAGAAAATTTTTCAATCACCTTTCGAAAGATTGTTATCGTTGTTTATAAATAAATATTTAGAAACAAACTATTTAAAATAATTTTTTGACGTGAATTTTTATAATTATCTCTTTATAAATATATTTTAAAACGACGACGAAAGAAACATGGCAGACCTACTCAAAAAAAAAATGTGGTGAATATGAACGATGTTTATGGAAATTCCATCATTCGATCCTTACGAAACATCACTCATATTTAGAGGAAAAAACAAAAAGTTCAATGATAAAGATATAGATTTTAAGCGATTTTTTTGCTATAGATAATGATAATTAATTAGATTCCGTAATTATTTATTTGTTTGTTTCTCTCGGGAAAAAAACTCGCTTTAGGAACAAAAAAATTATTTTGCACCATCTCCCGAGAAGTAGAGAGTAACGTTATTTCGTGCCCCGAGCAAACCGTAGGAGGGTGCCCTTAAAATTTTTTTACGTTAATTTTTAAAGTGTACTATATTTATTTAAGTTAATATTTTTTTATGATTTGGTCTTCCTTAAATTCCATTTTCTACGATAATTAGTTTTTAGAGGTAACTAAATTAAAAAATAAATAAATAAATATTGCACGACGCCCCAAAATACGATAGTGACGTTTCGTAATTACCGAGACGATCCTTATAAAGTACACTTGACCTCCAAAATGAAACTCGCTTAGGGAACGAAAAATTATTTTGCAACATCTCCCGAGAAGTAAAAAGTTACGTTATTTTGTGCCCCGAAAGAAGCGTAAGTGGGGACCTTTAAGATTTCTTTACGTCTCGGGAGATGTTGCAAAATAAATTTTTCGTTCCTTAAGCGAGTTTCTTTTTGGAGGGCAAGTGTACTTTCTATGTATATATATATTTTTTTTAATTTAGTCTCCCTTAAAAATTCAGTTTTTCTATGAAAACATAATTATAGAGGTACTTAAACAAAAAGATAATTAAAAAAAAAAACACACGACGCCCCTTTCCTATAGGCTTTGAGCGATTTTTTGCTACACTTAAAAAATTAACGTAAAAAAAATCTTAAAGGTACCTTCTACGGTTCACTCGGGGCACGAAATAACGTTTCTTCTACTTTTCGGGAGATGGGGCAAAATAAATTTTTTTTTTCTTAAACAAGTTTTTTTAACGAGAGAAACCAAAAAATAAAAATATTTACGGAATCTAAGTCTGTAATGAATTGATAATAATCAGTTATTTACATATTGGATATCTATTTTTTTTTCTTCGTTCTTAATTTTTCTTAAAGTCTTAATTATTTATCATCATCTATACCAATCTAACATAGGGTGACTTCGGCAAACTTAAATTAGTCAAGGGTGCCGCGAATCGAAAATGTTTGAGAACCACAGATCTATACTATAATTATTTATATAAATATTTTTTTTCATAGTTTAGTCTCCCTTAAATTCCTTTTTCTACGATAAATAATTTTTAGAGGTAACTAAATTAAAAAAATAATAAAAAATATTACACGACGCCCATTTACCTCGGAAACGTCGTCGTCATATAGTGACGTTTCGTAAAAGCCCAAAATAAATGACTCTACGCGTTTAGAATTCATTTTTAACGCTTAGACCCCATTTCCTATAGGCTTTGAGCGATTTTTGGCTACACTTTAAAAAATTTAACGTAAAAAAAATTTTTAAAGGTACGCCTCCCTACGTTTCTTTCCGCCCACGCCATCACATTACTTTCGACTTCTATTAAGATGGGCAAAATAAAATTTTCCGCCTCTTAAGCGAGTTTTTTTTCCCAAAGAAAACCAAAAAAAAAAAAAAATTACGGAATCTAAGTCTGTAAAGAATTGGTAAAAATCTGTTTATTCACAGATTGGATATTTATTTTTTTTCTTCGTTCTTAATTTTTTTTAAAATCTTAATTTTTATCATGGATCTATACCTAATTTTAATTTAATAATTAATTTTTTTTTATAGTTTAAATAATTTCGTAATTCCATTTTCTACGATAAATAGTTTTTAGAGGTAACTAAATTAAAAAAATAATAAAAAAAATATTGGCACCAGACCTTTACATTGGACGTCTCGTCGTATAAGTGACGTTTCTAAAAGCCCAATAAACTGATCTAGCGCTTCTGAATCCCTTTTTACGCTTAGAACGTCATTAAGCGTAATAGTAGTTCCAATAGTGACGTTTCATCGAAACCGTTAATAACTCAAAAGGTCTAAATTAAAATCGCTCCTCCAAAAAGTCGACCTCGGGAAAAATTGAAATTTTTTTTTTCAAAATTTCTTAAACGCTCCTCTCAATGGCACAAAACGTCACTACAATTAATAATTAATGAGCCGTTTGATCGTTCGAGGTCATTTTTAATGGTAATCGAGAAACGTCATTATATTATAGTGACTGCCGTAGAGGAAACCCGGCCTCAATTGACCTGAATATCAATTCTTAATATAAATATCGACGCAAAGAGATCTTAAAGGTCCCCACTTACGCCTCGATCGGGGCAAAAAATAACGTAACCTTTTAATTCTCCGGGGAAGATGTTGCAAATAATTTTTTGCGTTCCTTAAGCAAGTTTTTTTTTCGAGGGCAAGTGTACTTTAAAATATATATTATTATTATTTTTAATTTTTTAGTCCCTTAAATCCCAGATTTCTATGAAAATAATTCTTAGAGTAAAACTAAACAAAAAAATTAATTATAAAAACTACAACGCACGACAGCATCGTTGCTTGTTTATATTAATTTTTTTTTATAGTTTAGTCTCCTTAAATTCCATTTTCTACGATAAATATTTTTTAGAGGTAAACTAAATAAAAGAAATAATAAAAAATATTGCAAGACGCCCATTTACCTCGGAAACGTCCTCGGTCCTATACGTGGCGTTTGCCCGTAAAAGCCCAAAAGTAAATGACTCTACGCGTTTGGAATCCATTTTTTACGCTTAGAACGTCGTTAAAGCGTAATAATAGTTCCAATAGTGACGTTTAATCGGAACCGTTTATAACTCAAAAGGTCTAAATCAAAATCGCTCTCCAAAAGTCGACCTCGGGAAAAAATTGAGAATTTTTTTCTTTTTCAAATTTTAACTTATAACTTCGACTTATAAACGGTACTCAAACGTCACTATAATAATAATTAAATGCGCTTATCTACTGATTTTCCTACATTTTAAAATTATAAAAAAAATATTAAAGGTACACTCCTACGGTTCACTCGGGCACGAAATAACGTTACTCCTCTAGCTTTTTCGGGAAAAGTGGTGCAAAATAAATTGTTTGTTCCTTAAGCGAGTTTTTTTTTTTTTCCTAGAGAAACTAAAAAAAAAGTAACTTACGGAATCTAAGTCTGTAAGGAATTGCTAATAATAAGTTTTTCACTTATTGGATATTTATTTTTTTCTTCGTTCTTTATTTTTTCTTAAATTCTTAATTATTTTAATCCTGATCATACTAATTTATTATATTAATTTTTTTATAGTTTAGTAACTCTAAATTCCTTTTTTCGTTAATTAGGTTTTATGGGTAACTAAATTAAAAAAAAATAATAAAAACATATCCACGACGCCCATTTTCCTCGGAAACGTCCTGGTCAGATAGTGACGCTTCGTAAAAGCCCAAAATAAATGACTCTACGCGTTTATAATCCATTTCCTACGCTTCGAACGTCGTTAAGCGTAATAATAGTTCCAATAGTGACGTTTCATAGGACCCGTTTATAACTCAAAAGGTCTAAATCAAAATCGCTCTCCAAAAAGTCGACCTCGGAAAAAATTGAGTTTTTTTTTTTCAAAATTTTACCTTATAGCGATATTCATCCCTTGAAAAATATTGCCGTTTGGGTCTTATTTAGTCTCCCTTAATTCAGTTTTTCTAATGCAAGAATAATTCTTAGAGGTAACTAAACAAAATTTAATTATAAAAACTACGCACGACCAGCATCGTTGCTTGTTTATATTAATTTTTTTTTTATAGTTTAGTCTCCCTTAAATTCCATTTTCTTCGATAAATATTTTTAGAGGTAACTAAAATAAAAAATAATAAAAATATTGCACGACGCTCATTTACCCTCGGAAACGTCCTCGTCCTATAGTGACGTTTCGTAAAAGCCCAAAATAAAATGACTCTACGCGTTTAGAATCCATTTTTACGCTTAGAACGTGCGTTAAGCGTCATAATAGTTCCAAATAATGAACGTTTCATCGGAACCGTTTATAACTCGAAGGTCGAAATCAAAATCGCTCTCCAAAAAGTCGACCTCGGGAAAAATTGAATTTTTTTTCTTCAAATTTTAACTTATACCTTCGACTTATAAACGGTACAGAATAAACGTCACTATAATAATAATTAATCGCTTAACGATAGTTCATTTTTGCTACACTTTAAAAATTAACGTAAAAAAAATATTAAAGGTACCCTCCTATGGTTCACTCGGGCACGAAATAACTTTACTCTCTACTTTTCGGGAGATGGTGCAAAATAAATTTTTTGTTCCTTAAGCGACTTTTTTTCCCGAGAGAAACTAAAAAAAAAATTATTACGGAATCTAAGTCTGTAAAGAATTGCTAATAATAAGTTATTCACATATCGGATATTTATTTTTTCTTCGTTCTTAATTTTTATTAAATGATCTATACTATATTTATTTATATTAATTTTTTTTATAGTTTAGTCTCCCTTAAATTCCATTTTCTACGATAAATAATTTTTAGAGGTAACTAAATTAAAAAAAATAATAAAAAATATTGCACGACGCCCATTTACCTCGGAAACGTCCTGGTCAGATAGTGACGTTTCGTAAAAGCCCAAAATAAATGACTCTACGCGTTTATAATCCATTTCTTACGCTTCGAACGTCGTTAAGCGTAATAATAGTTCCAATAGTGACGTTTCATCGGAACCGTTTATAACTCAAAAGGTCTAAATTAAAATCGCTCTCCAAAAGTCGACCTCGGAAAATATTGAAATTTTTTTTTTAAAATTTTAACTTATACCTTCGATTTATAAACGGTACAGAATAAACGTTCGAGGTCGATTTTATGGTAATCGAGAAACGTCATTATATTATAGTGACGCCGTAGAGGAAACCCGGCCTCGATCGATCCCCTCCGAGGATCGTCTCGGTAATTACGAAACGTCACTATCGCATTTTGAGGAAAAAAACTGAAAGTTCAACGGTAACGGTATTGATGAGGCCGGGCCTCCTCTAAAAAAAAATAAAAGCAATTAATGTAAGAAAATAATAATTCTTTAAATAAATATCGACGTAAGGAAATCTTAAAGGTCCCAACTTACGCTTCGATCGGGGCACAAATACCTGAAACTTTTTACTTCTCGGGAGATTGGCAAAATATATTTTTCGTTCCTTGAGCGAAGTATTTTTTTTCGAGGGCAAGTGTAATTTATATATATTATTATTTATTTTTTTTAATTTTAGTCCTCCTGAAATTCAGTTTTCAATGAAAAATAATTTTAGAGGTAACTAAACAAAAATATGTAACTAAACAAAAAAATAATTTAAAAAATCACGCACGACGCACGTTTCCGAGGTTAATGGGCGTCGTGCAATATTTTTTTATTATCTTTTTTTTTTTAATTTAAGTTACCTCTAAAAAATATTTATCGTAGAAAATGGAATTAAAGGGAGACTAAAATAAAAAAAAATTAATATGAATAAATATAGTATAGATCATGATTAATAATTAAGACTTAAAGAAAAATTAAGAACGAAGAAAAACTAAATATCCAATATGTGAATAACTGATTATTATTCGATTGTTACAGACTTAGATTCCGGTAATTTTTTTTTTTTTTGGTTTTCTCTCGGGAAAAAAACTCGCTTAAGGAACAAAAAATTTAATTTGCACCCATCTCTCGAAAAGTAGAGAGTAACGTTATTTCGTGCCCCGAGGAACGAAAAACTTATTTTTCAATTATTTTTTTAGCGTTAATTTTTTAAAGTGTAGCAAAAAATCGCTCAAAGGGAAATAGGAAATGGCGTCGTCGTATAGTGACGTTTCGTTAAAGCCCAAAATAAATGACTTTACGCGTTTAGAACCATATTTTACGCTTAGAACTTCGTTAAGCGTAATATAAGTTCCAAGTGACGTTTCATCAGAACCGTTTATAACTCAAAAGGTCTAAATCAAATTCGCTCTCCAAAAAGGTCCGGCCTCGCAAAATAAAATTTTTTTTTTTCAAATTTTTAACGTAGACCTTCGACTTATAAATGGTACAGAAAAAAAAGATAATACTAATAATAATAAATTAATACGCTTAACGATAGTTCATCCCTGAAAATACGTTCTGAGGTCGTTTTATGGTAATCGAGAAACTTCATTATATTATAGTGACGCCGTAGAGGAACCCGGCCTCGATTGATATCTTCCGAGTATTCGTCTCGGAATTTACGAAAACGTCAACTATCGTATTTTGGGAAAAAAAACGAAAGTTTTCACGATAAGGTTGTGAAAATTAGGGAAAAAATTAAGAAGCATAGAAAAAATAAACAATTAATGATGAGTGAATACCTGAATATCAATTCTTAATATAAATATCGACGTAAAGAAATCTTAAAGGTCCTTACTTACGCTTCGATCGGGGCACAAAATAACGTAACTTTTTACTTCTCGGGAGATGTTGCAAAATAAATTTTTCGTTCCTTAAGCGAGTTTTTTTTTTCGAGGGCAAGTGTACTTTATATATATTATTATTTTTTTTAATTTAGTCTCCCTTAAATTCAGTTTTCTATGAAAAATAATTTTTAGAGGTAACTAAACAAAAAATAATTAAAAAAACAACGCACGACGCCCATTTCCTATAGGCTTTGAGCGATTTTTTGCTACACTTTAAAAATTAACGTAAAAAATATTAAAGGCACCCTTCTACGGTTCACTCGGGGCACGAAATAACGTTACTCTCTACTTTTCGGGAGATGGTGCAAAATAAATTTTTTGTTCCTTAAGCGAGTTTTTTTCCCGAGAGAAACCAAAAAAAAAAATTATTACGGAATCTAAGTCTGTAAAGAATTGATAATAATCAGTTATTCACATATTGGATATTTATATTTTTTCATCGTTCTTAATTTTTCTTAAAGTCTTAATTATTTATCATGATCTATACTATATTTATTTATATTAATTTTTTTTTATAGTTTAGTCTCCCTTAAATTCCATTTTCTACGATAAATAATTTTTAGAGGTAACTAAATTAAAAAAAATAATAAAAATATTGCACGATGCCCATTTACCTCGGAAACGTCGTCGTCATATAGTGACGTTTCGTAAAAGCCCAAAGTAAATGACTCTACGCGTTTAGAATCCGTTTTTTACCCTTAGAACGTCGTTAAGCGTAATAATAGTTCCAATAGTGACGTTTCATCGGAACCGTTTATAACTCAAAAAGTCTAAATCAAAAACGCTCTCCCAAAAGTCGACCTCGGGAAAAATTGAAATTTTTTTCTTCAAATTTTAACTTAGACCTTCGACTTATAAATGGTACAGAATAAACGTCATTATAATAATAATTATTACTCTTAACGATATTTCATCCCTATATCGGAAGAGCTTCGGAAGCAATTTGGGCCTCTCGTTCAACCCTATTCGATTTTAGAACTAATAAAGAAAGCCTGGATGCTCCTTCACCAACATTAATTAAAAGAAAGGAACTGAAGAAGGGTCGTCAAAATAAACCCGCGGTGGGCGATATCAGCCACATCGATCTCCAGACTCCTCATCACGCGCCATTCATAAATGTTTATCCTCCATCGGATGAAGAGTTTTTCGAACGAGGTTCGAGCGGACCATCCGAAGCAAAACCAAAAAAAAAGCAGCGTGATAAAAAACTCGGCGGGCGCCGAAAATATGGTGGTGATGAGTGTCGAGAATATTACAATATCGACGAGGTAATGAAAACGAGCGAAGGATTTTCCGCCTCTCCCACGAACTTTCCTAATCGAAAACCTAAACCTCGGTCCGATATGTGTAGAAACAAAGAAAAAATGCTGGGAGAAGAAATTTACGATTACCGAGCCGCGTGTCCTAACGTGTCTTCAATCATGAGAGAACACGACGAAATTCGCGGCCACCCTCAAGAAGAGAAGATGCTCGCAGATATGATCTTGGAAAAAGCTAGAATAAGTTAAACTACAAATTTTGTTTTCTTATAAACATTTTTATTTTATGTTGAGTAAAAAACTATCTCTATCCTATCGTTATTTATTTTTACCAAAAATTCTGACACTTTTTATTACGTAGAATTTGTTTTATTTTTTATAGACATTTTTTCACGTGGGTTTCGCCTATCTTTAAAACTTATTTTACGTGTGTTTTGCATTAACAAAAAGAATCTTTAACTCAAGTAGATATAGGCTAAATGCTCCATAAGAAAACCTTACGCGAGATATTTTTTAGGAAATTTTGATACCTTTATGACGTTAAAATTGGTTTATCGTAAACATAATTCCCAACGTGTGGTTCTTGTATTTACAAAAAGAATCTTTAACTCTCGTAAATATAAGCTAAATGTTTCATAGGATAAACCTTACGCGAGATAACTTTTACGATAAAGCGATACTTTTTCTACGTTAAATTTAATTTATTGATTATAAACATAATCCCTACGTAGGTTTCGTGTGGAAACTTACGTGAGAATTTTGTATTTACAAAAAGAATCTTTAACCTTACGCGAGATATCTTTTATGGAATTTTGTTACCTTTTTGACGTTGAAATTGGTTAAACATAACTCCCACGTAGGTTTCGTGCGGAAACTATATAATAAACGTTTTATTCAAATAAAGTTGTTTTTCTTTTTTAATTTTACAGTATCGTTTTTCATAAATATGGTTTGAACAGACAATAGAAATACTCTTACAAGCAGAAAATTTTTCAATCACCTTTCGAAAGATTGTTATCGTTGTTTATAAATAAATATTTAGAAACAAACTATTTAAAATAATTTTTTGACGTGAATTTTTATAATTATCTCTTTATAAATATATTTTAAAACGACGACGAAAGAAACATGGCAGACCTACTCAAAAAAAAAATGTGGTGAATATGAACGATGTTTATGGAAAGTTCCATTATTCGATCCTTACGGAACATCACTCATATTTAGAAGGAAAAACAAAAAGTTCATGATAAGACTATAGATTTTAACAGGCGAGTTTTTTTGCCTATAGATAATGATAATTAATTAGAAAATTCCGTAATTATTTATTTGTTTGTTTCTCTCGAAAAAACTCGCTTTAGGAACAAAAAAATTATTTTTGCAGCATCTCCCGAGAAGTAGAAAGTAACGTTATTTCGTGCCCGAGCAAACCGTAGGAGGGTGCCCTTAAAATTTTTTTACGTTAATTTTTAAAGTATAAATATTATTAAGTTATATTTTAGCTTAAAGTTGAAATATAATTTTAGTTCCATTTTCTACGAATAAGTAGTTTTTTAGAGTAACTAAATTAAAAAATGAAATAAATAAATATTGCATACATTTTCCTCAAAATACCATAGTGACGTTTCGTAAATACGAGACGATCCTATAAAGTACACTTGAACTCCAATGAAACTCGCTTAGGGAATCGAAAATAATTTTTGCAACATCTCCCGAGAAGTAAAAATTACGTTATTTTGTGCACCCGAAAGAAGCGTAAGGTGGGGACTCTTTCAAGATTTCTTTACGTCTGCCGGGAGTGTTGCAATAAATTCGTTACCTCTAAGCGAGTTTCTTTTTGAGGCAAGTTACTTCGTATGTATATATATGAATTTTTTTTAAGTTTAGGTCCTTCCCTTAATCAGTTTTTGCCTATGAAATAATTTGTAGAGTGTATCTTAACAAAAGATATTAAAAAAAACGACTACACGACCTCCATTTCCTATAGGCTTTGATCGATTTTTGCTACACTTTTAAAATTAACGTAAAAAAATCT